>VMDR010001792.1:0-111268 GCA_007922815.1 Macrotus californicus
TGATGCTGATACTGTTGGTCTGTGAGGCCATACTTTGAATTACACTGTAGTAAAATATATGTGAACAGTTAAGGATAGGCAAATGAAAAAATAAGAAAATTCTTAATTCTAAAAACATGAATAAAAGAAAAGAAATACAATCACCTGTTCCTTGGCTCTGTAGTGAGTATATGTACAGTTCTATTAGTCTATTTAGGCTGCTATGGCAAAATACCATAGACTGAATAGTTTAAGCAACAGATATTTATTTCTCACGGTTCTGGAACCTGGGAAGTTCAAGATCAAAGTTCAAGATCAAGGTGCCAATAAATTATATTCCTGGTGAGGAATCTTTTCCTGGCCTGCAGATAGCTGCTTTTTCACTCTGTCCTATGTGGCAGAGAGAGAGAGAGAGAGAGAGAGAGAGAGAGAGAGAGAGAGAGAGAGAGAGAGAGAACAAACTCTGCTCTTTCTTTTTTTTTTAAGGGCACTAATCCCATTATGAGGGCCTCACGTTCAATGGCCTCATCTAATTACTCCCCAAACCCCATTTCCAAATATCATCACATTGGGTGTTAGGGCTTTAACATATGAGTTTACTGGGGGACACAATTAGTTCATAGCAGTAGTTATAATGATGCAAACACTTGATTATTGATTTTCTTTAAGGTGATAAAACTAGAGAGGGAGAATGGGAGTAGTGGAAAAGAAACTAAAGCTCCATCTATCAAAAGATGGAGATTTTGCCCTGGCTGGTGTGCTCAGTGGATTGAGCTCCCGCCTGGGAACTGAAGGGTCTCAGATTCAATTCTCAGTCATGGCACATGCCTGGGTTGTGGGCTAGGTCCCCAGTTGGGGATGCGTGGGAGGACCAATTGGTATTTCTGTCTCTCCCTTTCTCCCTCCTTTCCCCTCTCTCTAAAAATAAGTAAAAAAAAAATTTTTTTTTAAGTGGAGATTTAGAAACTTAATACGTAATGTCAAAAACTGATGACTTGAGAAATAACAGCATGCGGCTGTTTTTTAGTGATATTAAGGTAGCTACAGGACTGGTGGCCTCTCCTTACTATCAGCTCCAAGCAGTGAGTGGATCTAGGATGGGGCAGAAGCCACCTGTTTTTTTATTATCAGCCTTTTAGTATTATTTGATTTTATTTTAACAATGCGTATGTTATGTTGCTTAAAATAAAAATTGAATCTGAAAATACAGTTATTTTATACAGAGTTTGACATTTTTGAGTGGAGTCGGGCCTTTTTTGATTCGATGTTATAGTGAAGGGCGGAACTGAATGGGGCTTTCAAGACAATTAAACCAACTAAATATGAAAATAGTCCTTTCATTAACTAATCAACAACTCTAACTGTTGGAATTATAGGTGCCATACAGATCTAAGAATAAGGTTGCTAGATTTAGCAAATAAAAATAAATATGTCCCATGCAGTATTTGATACATACTCATAGTAAGAATTATTTGTTGTTTATCTGAAATTCAAATTTAACTTGACATTGTGTGTTTTATCTAACAACCCAATCCTGAGAAATAAACGATTCATGAAAATTGGTAGCATGGAACACAGTGGGGATGGAAGTTGGGAGATTTTTTATTTACTCGTCTTGGATGGAGGTGACCGAGGATTGAACTCAAGGTATTTCTGGGGTTAGAGCCTGGCTAGGGGCACATTTTTTATTTTGTCCACTCAGGCCTCTGAGTCTGCCATAAACAGATACAGTAAATGCACTTACAATAGGAAATGACCAAGTTGCATTCCTTGGAAATGAATCTTGGCCCCTGAAAAGATGACAATTTCTAAGGGCTAAGAACTAGAGTAGTCAGAAGTGGATCATGCATGCATTTCTGTCATATTTACTTTGTGTTGTGAACACTCTGAGCAGGAGAAACTTAGGTCTGTGTTTTACTCTTATTTTCCAGTTGTGATCTTTATACCAGGTTCTCCTCTTCTATAAATGTAAAAAAAAATAAAAATTGCTGTTATGGAAAATTTAAAACACATGCAAAAGTAGGGGAAATAGTTGAACAAATCTCCATGTATCTGTCACCCAACAATGATTAACTCACAGCTGGTCTTTCTTCATCTCAATTCTTACTCTTCATCCCGCTCAGTTATTGTGAAGCAAATTCTAGACATCATCTAATTCCCTCTCTAAATATTTCAGTATGTACTTCTGACATACAAGGACTCTCCCTTTTAAACATAACCACAGCACCCTCATCACCCACACTCCAAAATCAACAATGATTCCAAAAAGAAGGCATTTTAAATAAAATTTACTAGATGAAAAAGAAATGCTCCCCCAGGATTTTAGCCAACACAAACCTTTCTGGTATTAATTAAACAACATGGATAAATTGAAATACCACTCTGGTACCACTTCTGAGGAGGTAAATTCAAACATTCCAATTGGGTATTAAAATACCTTGCTACTTTTCAAAGAATATTACTATTATTTGTTCATCCATTGAGCCCACAGGTATTTATTGAATACCTATCTTGCTAAGAACAGGATGCACAGATCAACAAGATCTGGCCCTTGCCCTTGAGACATTGTGAAACATGCCGGTTTACATCTAACTGCATGTGATTCGAAGCAGAAGGAATTAGCCACAAATGTATGAGGTAGAACTAGCAACTGAAGAGCGTTCTAAAGGCTGTGTGCCTGATCTGAAGTAGCAGAGGAGGGCTTTTCACTGGAGGAATCGGCATGTGCGTAGACGTGGAGAAGGTAAACCCTCCTAAATCATTCATTCTTCAAGAGCAGAGCATAGGCCTCACCTATCTTTGTGAATTTACCCTGCCTGTGACAATTAGTGCTGGACACACAGTGGCTACTTCATGAACATTCATTGAACAAATAAATGTGAAATTCATTTTCTACCCAAGTGGTTATTGATATTAATTCTCAGGCAGCCCTAAGACTCCTCGGTTATACTGTGTTGTTTTCGTGCACAAAGACTATGCCGCAGAGCCCTTGCAACTGCTCTCAGAAGAGGTGCGCGTGGAGATATTTCACAAATGCTGATCCAGAACACATTTCACAACATGTTCAGGAAAACGCTGCTTACCTCATGCTCTAGTTCCTCTCTTACGTCTAAGCAGTTAGTTGGTAAGTTTTCGCTGTTCTCCTCTATCAGTTTAATACACGATCATACCATCCGTGTTCCCCCAGTTATCGTGGCCTGCCCATCAGCCTTCTAATGAGCAAATATAAAATTTGTATCACGGACCAATTTCTATAAAAATAAAAGCCAGAGTGGAGGACTTGTGCTAATCATATGACTGAAATTTATTGCCACTGAAAAGTTATTGCACACGTGTGTGCACACGTGCATGTGTATGTGCGTGTGTGTAGGGTTTGGTGAGGGCTCTAACTAAAACTTAAAGCCCTGGCTGGTGTGGCTCCGTGGACTGAGCGTGGGCCTGAGAATCAGAGGGTTGCCGTTTGAATTCCCAGGCGGGCGCATGCCTGGGTTGCGGGCCAGGTCCCCTGGTGGGGGGGGAAGTGCACGAGAGTCAGCCATGCACTGATGTTTCTCTCCCTCCCTTTCTCTGAAAATAAATAAATAAAATCTTTAAAAACAAACAAACAAAAGCCTTAAATAGCTCTCTGTAATCATAACATGGGACCATAAGGCCCTGAGTAGGGTTTAATCCTCCTTGTCTATTTTATAGGAGAGAAGGTCTGTGTATTTACCAGCTGGCCAGCAGTGTAGTAAATTTATATTGAGTTATTTTCCATATCACTTTGTTTATTTATATAGGCTCGATTAGACCCTTTTAAAGGCTTAACTTAGTGTGGCTGCTGCAGACAACTAGTTTACACCAAGTCCTTTTTGGCGAAACTTGAAAGAAGACGATAATGGTGTAAACAATTGTATGTGATTATACACTGCCAAATATGTGCATGTGGGAAGACAAACAAAACTTATTAAACAGACAACAAATAGCTGAGGTAAATATCAAATATGTTAACTCTACAAACTAACTACAGGGCTGGATCTCGTCAAAGTCTTATTAACTCAGCACAGCTGGATTAAAATAAAAAGAGCCCTTTAGACTTAAAAGCAGGAGATCCCCAAGTTAGAATGTCTGGATTCTGTTCCTGTCTCCATCACTAATTCACTAAGTGACATTGATTATTACTTTGATTTTTGTTTGAGTTTTCCCATCAATGGCAAGGGAATTTTAGGGCTGCTCCTGAGAGCACAAGGGAATGGTTGCCATATGCCTTCCCTGGAAAGGAACAAAAGAAAACTGCTGTCTGGTCACCTTCCAATTTATCCTGCAATCTCCAAGACCTTGATGTCCTTGGAAATTGAATTGACTTAAGCAAAAATTGGTGAAGAGTATGACACTTGCAAATGAGGTCACCACTGTGACCCAGCAGTGACAGCTTGGGAGACTAGCCACCAATGTGGGGACATAGTTACTGATGACCAATTCTGCTTCAGAGTGAACATGGAAGAGGGAAGCACAAAGATGGGGAGACCCTGGCAGCCCCAAAGTATGTAGTCATGCTGGACACTTGTCCTACCACTTAGGACCACAGGTATTTGAACCTGCACAGGTTCATGGCTATTTTTGAGGGCTCTTAATAGAACTTGCTTTAAAAGACAAGCATTGTCAATAAATTTTTGGACACTATTTTACTTATCCCTGTCCCTTCTCTACCTCATGTCCTGAAATATCATCTACTTCACACACCCGAGGGTTCTCAGTATTCTCTGGATCAGAAATGTTCAGCTTGGCTGCACATAAGAATCATCTAACGAAAATTTTAAAATCCTGATGTCCAGAGATCCACTCCTGAAATCTCTGAGGGTGGGACTGAACCCTCAGTATTTTCTGAGCCCCCTGGATGGTTATAAAGTACACCCACATTGAGAAGCTCTGAACTAATGTCCAAAAGGATGATCATATTTTAAGGAGTGGTGCTCCTTTATCTTGGAGATTCACTTGAGTCACCTGCGGTGATTTAATACGTCACATTGGCCTGGGCCCCACTGTCCTGAATGCGACACTCCCCTTCTCTACTACTTTCCTCTCAATCCAGACCACTAGCATCTCTCTCCTCTACTTCCGTGGCAGTATGTGCTTTCACGGCACCTAGAATGAGCTTCGAAGCATACATATGATGGTGTATCATCCCACTCACAGTCCTTCACGCTCATTATAAAATCCAATGTTCTGGTCATAGCCAGTCGGCCCGAAGTGACTGCCCCCTGCCCCCTTCTCTCTAGCTTCATTTCTTCCCGCCCTACAGCTTACTCAGTAGTCTCTCGCCTCTGGCATGCACAGCACATTCTTGCCTCTGGGGCCTTGCCTCTGCTGTTCGCTCTGCCTAGCATCTTTCCTCCCAGATATACATCAGGTTTTGCTACCTTCATTCAGGATTTTATTCCTCACTGGATACCTCCCCTTGACTATGTCTATCTCAAATAACATCACTCTTCATTTTGTTCCCTTATGCTGCTATATTCTCTTTCATAGCTCCTAGCAGAAACCATATTACCTGCTAGTTTATCTGTTTAGTGCCTATTTCCCCCCTAGAAAATGTGAGCTCTCTAAGGGCTAGGACTTTGTTCTGTTTGGCTATAACCCAATGTGTGGAATAGTGCCTGGAACACAGTAGGCATTCACACATGGTGAACGAGTGAATGAGTAAATGAATAAGTAAATGTCCCCTACTTCCATTTTACTCTCATCCTCAAATGTGTCATAACTATGAGGCTATCTCAGAAAATGTCTGTTTAGATCAACCAGGTCTCTCAAATAAAGCAACACTTGGATGCATTTTGCTCTAATTTGACCTCCTTCAGTTTGAAACCTGACTTTCCCTAGATCTTACCCGTCAGTAAATAAATATATCGTGTCATATAAAACATCAATAAGAATTTGTTTTTATTGGGAATGATAATTGTTCTAAATTAGGACTATCAGATTTAGCAAGTAAAAATATAAACTGTCTAGTTAAATTTGAATTTCAGATAAACAATGAATAATTTTTTAGTATCAGTATATCCCAAGCAATTGGGACATATATTAAAAAATTATTTGTTGCTCACATGAAATTTAAATCTGATTGGGTGCCCTGTATTTTATCTGACAATCTTAATCCAAAGTGTGATGGGATTTCTTTTGCTATAGGAGCAGGTATAGAATCAGGTAACCAGGGTTTGACTCTTAGCTTGGCCACTTATGGGTTGTGTGAACTTGGGGAAGTTACTTAAATTCATCAAGCAATAGTTTTTCCATCTCTAAAATGAGGATAATAATATCTACTTTGTATGGCTATTGTGAAGATTAAATGCAAAAACTATTTAAGTCACTTAGTATAGCATCTGGCTCCTAATGAGCACAAGTCATCTGTCATCTTCATGGCCGACTTGTCGGGACTGAGGGGTTTCCTGGGATGTGGGACTTTCGGTGCTGAAACTGGGAAAGTTCCAGGCAAAGGGAGACTGTTGGTCATCTTTGCAGCTGTTTTTAAAAAGTTCAGTACTGCTATGCTACTACACTGACTTTAAGCTTTAAGAAATAGCATATGGGGATTGTTTTCTACCAATTGTCAAGAAATGTCTGGTTGCAATAGAAATTTCTCCAGCTTATATTTCAAAAAGCAAATTTCTTTCTACAAACCCTAGTCACATTTAGCTATCCATTACTGGAAAGAGGTGTTTTTGTGTTTTATGTATTTAGAAAATCATTCATGTGGCACCATTAAACGTTGATTAATACACTCTTAGCCCATTAACAATCAGAATGGAGCATTTGACTGCCTGTAGTTCTGTGCATTTGTAGCTCAACCCTTTGTCCTCTGCATCCAAAGGAGCTGTTAAGAAACAACTTGTTTCACAGACAAAATGGTACTAATTTATGCAAATACAATGACCAAAGCAGCAAGGTTCACAGAGTTTATGTCTAAACCTCTTACGCAGGGGAAAAGAGTACCTCAAGCTCTCTGTTACGATTTTGTCTCTGGATCAGATAGCTGCCTCTATGAGCTGGTACTTGGTAATGTGGTGGAGTTAGAGACATCCCTTTGGCCATGACCAAGAGTAGCAGAGCGGTTACGCAGCGTCTGTGTGTTGGGTTTCCACTTTCAGAGCTGGTCTCTCTAGACACAGCACAGAAGCCTTGGTTGAGGTTTGGGTAGCATCACAGTGATGAAACGGTGAGCGTGTGAGCAACAGAAAGTGGGGGAGCAGGAAGCGAGGAGAGGACGGCTCCAATCAGACACCACCCTCATCTTACAGACGGGGAAGTTACTGGGAGAAAAACTAGAGATTCAAGTGTATTATTTGTTGTATTATAGTAATACTTAAGTATAGTATATTATTAATAGTTACAAAGATCACCTATAGAAGATCTAATAATTATCACCTAACTCTCAAGAGGTAGGAGAAAGAGATTGGATAGTCAAGAATAAACTAAAACATCACCTTTTGTACCAGAGTTCCTAAATACTCCAGAGTTAAGTCAAGAAATTGAGAAATAAACATAAAATAAAGGGATAAGATGGAAACCAGAAGGACTAGACCCAGAAATCTTGTTTTATTTGTTTAATGACTAGAACTGAGTGGGGAGGGCTGAGGTGAAAACTACTGATTTCATTCAGGGCTTCTCTGCTTGAGTCCCTGTCTGTGGGCACAGGCTACTTTGATGTAAAAAAAATCAATAAAAAGGTGATGCTGTTGTGGTAGAAAGATGTGATCATACTTTTCTTTTTAGGCAGAAGTGAGCAATGTCCTCAGTATTGCTTGATGAGTTTTCAGGAATGGAGTTAAAAGTGATTTACATTTATTTTGTGCTTCAAGGGCCTTAGGAACTAGTTGGCAAAATTCAAACTACTGTGCAAAGGAACGTTTTGGAAGGGGGAAAGAAAGAAGAAAAGAATTCCAAGATCATTTTCTTGACACCCTCAGTAGTGAAACATTTACCAGCTTTAAATGTCAAGAGCCTTAGTACTGCCCTAAATACCAATTATATGTTTATGGAGAAAAACATCCTATCACCTCTCACACCCAAATCCAGTCCTCTCGGGTTCCTCTTGTTCCCATTCTCTGCCTCTCTACGCCTTCAACTGAGCAATTTAGCATTTTATCATTTCTCTTCACTTTCCTTCTGTAGTAAGTTTCTCAGACATATGATATTATCATATATGCATCATTTATCACGGCTGTAGTCAACAAGGGTGTGCCGTCTGCACCAGAGAGCTGATTTTTTTTAAAAAGGGGGGAACATTTGGTCTTAGCAGTAAATCAATGTTCCTTCTTTTGGGTAAGTTCACTGCCAGGGAGGATAGGAGTAAATCCCCCTCGGTCCAGCTGTTGACTGAGTGCAAATAAACATGGACTGAGAGTGGAAGACTTTTGCTTTGTTCTTTATTTTTCTTTTGGACTTGAGCTTGCATTTTCCTTTCCAGTCAAAAGCTGTGGTGGCCCAGCTTGCTCATGTGTATTAAAAGCCTTCCATTTACAAAGGAGCCTTTCTTAGGGTTAGAGAATCTTGTCAAGCTCAGATGCCCTTTATAAGGGACTTGTCTCCAGTGAAATCGTCTCCTTTTAAATTCCGTTGTCTTTCGTTAGTCGGTCCTTCTCGTTCAAGGCTGTCTGGTTTCAGGCAATCTCTGGACGACATTCATTTGCAAAGACGCTGGCCCAGGGGCTGAGACGTGAGGGTGGGGAAGAGCCAGTGCCTCTCATATAGAAAACCAGGTGGTAAACACCTGTTTTTCTCCTCCCATCCCTGGAAACTTTGAGCAACACAGACACTAAGCCCTCACAATTATCGCTGTGGCATTGAACTCTGGTGGCAAATGACAGTTGTGACTTCATTGAAGAAAGCCAAACGGCCGGCAAGGCCTGGTGGGTGTGCTCCTAATTTGTGCACAGATAGCTAGCTTTGTAGTGCACAATAGGTTCCAGCCAGCAGTGACTGCAGCCAGACAAAAAAAAAGAAAGAAAGAAAAGAAAAGAAAAGAAAAGAAAGCCCTTCCATTGAAAATGTGGCTTCCTTCTCCCCATTGAAGTCAATGTCAAAGTTTGCTTCTGTGAGGGCCAAAGGGTTGAGCACAACAGTTTTAAAAAAGGAGCACACACACAAAGGCTGTCTTCAAGGCCCACCACATTTTTCTCGTAAATTGTGAATGCCTACTGCCTTTTCCTGGCTGGTCAGTGTGCAGAAGAAACTTGGAACCTAAGGATATGATATTTTAAAAATACCAGCATCTCTAGAAAGGTAATTGCTTTATTTCCAAATAAAAATATATGAATTCTTTCTATTTGAGAAATCATCCTTGGGTCTATTCGGAATAAGATGATACCTTTCTAAGACTTTCTGAAACAAAAGGGACAAGGTGGGTGCACACAGGGCCGGGTGGAGGCAGAGGAGATATCATCTCTTCCATTTCACAGCTTGATGAACTGGTCTTGCCTATTACATACTTGTATATTCCTTCGAGAAATCTCTTCTTCCTCACTCTGAGACCTATGGCTTGGGAGGGATTCACCCCATCTCCTGCTCCAGGGGTAGACTCTGGTTGGCTTAAACCGGACAGTTTTTTCCATTTGCCTATTCATCTCCTCCAATGGTTCCCAGATAAGCCAGTAACCAAATCAGATTCCTTGAAGTACAAGGAGACATTTGAGACCTCTGAAAAAGACAAGCATCCTCTTTCTTCTACAGGTGCTACCTGAAAAGATGCCCACGGGTCCTCTGGTAAGTATGGGAGGGGATCTGAGGCCTGGCGATGCTGCAGCCACGTTGCTCCCACACGTGGAGAGCCTGGGGCTGTCTGTGAGGGGGATGGGATAGGAAGGAAGGACAATGTGGCGTCCAAGGATGAAGCTGAGACAGAGAGGAACCAGGCCCCTGGGGTCCTTGTTGGGAATGTGAGGTCAAGCTTCACCTGCGGCCAATATCGTTTGTGTGCGTTCCCGTTATGGAAGCCAAGAAACCCACTTTTTCGATTACGCAAGATCAAATTGGCTTGTTTTTTGCTTGTAATGAAATAGTTCCAGATGATACGTTCTTTGTTAAGAACCTCCTGTATCTTCCCATTGTCTATACAAATGAACTTAAATTTCTTTGCTTTTGAAATAGTCCACAAATAAAACATAGCCAACCTTTTTATTCTGGTCAAACTTGTCTTATAAGTGTTCCCACTTTGTCCCTTTTCTCTGCTATTCCTCTTTAAAGATCATTGCTCTTGAACTTTATATCTTCCTTGATCTTCCCAAACTGTACTTATCTCTCTTGATCTGTTTTCCTTCCCATTCTTTCAATTATTATTTGAACTGCTGTATGTTCTTTGCCCTTTTCATAGGCTGCCTTATGTTGTTAACCATTTTAATGAATATTTAACTTATCTCGGTGAGAGCAGGTATTACAGCTCTCTGGTCAGTGGCTATCCCTTAGCACCTAGAAGCGCACCTTACACATGGTAAGTACTAACAATATGTGCTAGGTAATTTGAAATAGTCATGTATTTGATCACCATCAGCACGAATGGTTATATCTAGGTGAGGTTAAGGACTCAAATACTACTAGACACATGAAAACAATAAAACCAGAGGAGTCTGGCTAAATAATTTTCACTTTGAGAATGAAGGGGAGATACTTCATTTTAAAAAAAAACATTTCTATGAAACAAACTATACTATAACCCAAATCTTCCAATCACAGGGCTTGTGGAAACAAATGAGGTAAACTGATCTGACTAATACTTCTCTGTTAGGAAAGCCCACTGGAGCTTACTGAAGTATAAGCAGGTATCAAGTGGCCATATAATACAGCCCTATTACTCAAGAGCTGCTTGTGGTCAAATGTGTGCCAAGAAGCTGTGTAATTTGGCAATCCTGATTCCCAGTTCTAAGTAAAGCTTCTGAGTGATGACTGGCCATTCAGGGGGTGCCCAGACCAAAAGGCTGCAGGGTGGCTATGTGATGCTGTTCACTTCATCATTTCCTGCACCACTTCCCACCTATGATCACTCTGGTTTCACAGAGTCCGTTTACAAAGAGAAGTAAATGCCCGTATTCTGCTTGGCCTCCACATAGGTTTTATTGTAACTCTTTAAAGCTTTATTATATTCTGGGGCGTATTTCCCTGGCATTCCAGCATGACCCATGGTACAATGGAAACAGACTGTCTTTAGCATTTCATAGCCTGAACATTTTATGACATCATTCTGCGAGATGAAGGGAAAGCTATAAGAAAAATCCAATTTGGCCTGCTCTAGCCGCAGCTGCCTTAATTACCCTCCATTTTTAATGTAATGAAAGGAACAAAGCTGAAGGTGGTTGGCCAGGAAAGCTATGAGCTTTCAGGTACACTTGGTTATTATAATTTTTCTGCTGGCAGAAAATGTTGTTAAACTATAGATTTGCTCTCAATTTTGAGAACACAGACTGGGAGAAGAAAGAAAGGTACATATATAAATTCTTAAAAAGGCATTGAGGCATGCTATCTTGTAACATCATCATCTTGGCATCTTATTCTTCCCAGAAAGTATAAGCACTTCCTTTCTATATTGGTTCTTCCCTCTTTTTGCTGTGAGCCATATACTTTTGTGAAACACAAATATGTAATATTGAGCTGGATTGGGTCCACCCTTTACTGTAATGCTACATTGTCTTCATTGACATCCCTTTGGAGTAATCTTTAAGTAAAGAATTATTTGGAAGATGGGAGAATAAGGCACATTCTCTCCTTAGTGTGGGCTTTAGTCTTCTGAGTAAATAGATGCTTCAGAAGTAGCCAAGTCTCCATCTGGCATATCTGAGTAGGAGTTTGATATTTGCACTGAGAAATATTGAATTCCTAGAACACGAAGAGATGATTCAAGAATTTTCTTACAAGTCAATTAGACTTTAAATCAATTATTTGCATATTCAGGGACAGATATATTTCTTTAGTACATTTTAAGCATAAACAAAAAGAGCATCAGCCACCCATCTCTACCTTGGTAGGGTCTCTGATATGTTGTGGTCTGTGGATTTGAATCACATGCTACATATAAATCACCTGCTGGACGGTGGCCTAAGCTAGTCACCTGCATCTTTATCACTCGCTTCCTCAGGTAGGATTCGCAGTTACTCTGAAGACTTGTTAAAATATTTGTCTAAAAAAATGGCAACTTCTCATCTCTTTCACCCCTCTGCCCTCATAAAGACCCTGAATGCTGCCAATGGGAATGAAGAAAAAGTGAAAATACTTAACAAAAACGTGGTATTTATGATCATTCTCTCTTGAATGTCCATGTTACTGTGGCTGTGAGGTGTGGGCAAGCCGCTTCACTTACCTGAGCCTTATTCCTTCCTTCTGCCTTTCATTCCTCCCTTTCTTCATCCCCTCACCTATTCAGCAAGTACTTACAGACTACCCTCAATGTGTCAGGCACTGGTCTAGGCACCAGGAATATAGTGGTGAACTAAACAACACCGCACCCTCATGGAGCTCACAGTCTGACAGGGGAAGGACAGAAGACAGACAATAAGCCCTAATACCTCGTTGTTTTTAGTCGGTTTGCTGGGACAAATGAGACAACGTTCCTATGATCCTACTAAAAAGACTTGATACTGAATTATTTTAAAATTGGACTCTGCCTTAGTTAAAGTTTATTAAATATTCTGAAGGGCTTATTCTGGTGCTTTTCTTAGGGCAACATTGAGGATAAACTGGAGGCAGAAGAGGAAAAGAGGCAGGGCCTCCCCCACTTACCAACCGCATCAATTGCAGAACTCATTTAGCCTCTTAAACCCCTCAGTGCGGCAATATTACTTTCC
This sequence comes from Macrotus californicus, assembly GCA_007922815.1. Classification (NCBI taxonomy): domain Eukaryota; kingdom Metazoa; phylum Chordata; class Mammalia; order Chiroptera; family Phyllostomidae; genus Macrotus; species Macrotus californicus. The sequence continues at coordinate 12,786 of VMDR010001792.1, forward strand.
CTCATTGCCTCCTGGGTTAATCTAGGAATCAGACTGGGGTGAGCTCTGGGACAGAACACTGTGAAATACAAAGGCCGATACTGAGGATGCTGATTCAAGTGCAACGATGTCAGGTGACAAGACGCAGGCGGGGGGTAGCATAAGGTCATTTCTCCCTGAGTTTCTTTTTGGATTCTGAATCGGTCCAGATTCAACTTGACATGGCACAATTGACATTTACACATGTGTTAGACACTTGCCTAACCATAACCCTAAACCCATAGACTGTAGACACTCTTCCTTATGGGCTCCTTCATTTCCTTATGCGGCACTTCACCTCCAGCAATGGGCATTAACAGACCGATTAATTGACCACTTAAGCAACTGCCTGCACCTCCACAGGAATTCTTACTCAATTTGGGTTCCAAATGTTGCATTTGCCTTGTGTTCTTTAGCACCAATATTAATATTTAAAGATATGTAAATGGTTGCCCTTAGTGGAAATTCAACAGACTATTGGTGAAATAAAACTGTGGATCGATTGTATCTTCCTTTATTCTCAATGTGTTTTGGATTGAAGACAAGAAAACACCATATTAGCAAAAGAAAAATTGCCCTAAATGTGAGAACAGTTGGCTTTAAAATATATATATATATATTTCGTTAGGTATTCACAGAATGGCAAGGAGCCAGGAAAGCACTCAGTGGAGTTTTCCATTCCACTCCCCACGTCTTGCTTGAACAGTGTGTATTTTTTGTCTTAAAGTGCCATGCTCCCAGGCTGAGAGAGAGAGTCTAGTCTGTCTTTCTTATTTCTGTGCAAATAAAACAGTTAAATATGGAACAAACAGAATTTTGATTTGAAGAACAGATAAGTAGGTTAATAAATGTTAACCTGATGGGACTGTTTTCCATCAAAGACCTTGTCCTTGTTAGGGCTGACAGTCTGGTCCTGTTCCCAGCACAGCTGAAAGCTGATTGCCTGTCATTTCCCAAGCATGGGAGTCAGGCTGGCAAAACGACCAGGCTCAGAACTCATGCTAGGGACAGAATGGGTCTATGTTTCTCCTGCTATAAGTGTGAGATTAAAAAATTCCCTTCACCCGGAAAGAGGTGCATATGAAGAAGCAACGAAAAGGATGAGAGCCCCTGATACATGCAGCAAAACAGCTGAATATCCAAAGAAGACACAGAAGAGCATAGACCAGGGGTGTCGAACTCATTTTCACTGGGGCCACCTCAGCCTCGTGGTTGCTCTTCAAAGGGCCAAATGTAATTTAGGACTGTATAAATGTAACTACTCCTTCACTAGGGGCAAGGAGCTCGGCGCTGCTGCTGGGTAGAAATGAGGTGGAGGGCCGGATTTGGCCCACGGGCCTTGTGTTTGCCACCTGTGGCATATACTGTATGATTCCATTTATATGAAGTTCTAGACAAGACTAATCTATGGAGAGATCAGGACAGCAGTTGCCTGTGGGACATGTTTTCAAAGTGTGAGTCTGTTCCATGAATTGTAGAACGTGTGCCATCCCTGGCAAATGCCCTTCCCTAAAGGTCAGTGGGCTGACCAGAAATACCTCTGCACATTTTCAGATGCCTCTGGAAGGGCACTACAGGCTTTGGTTCAGAGCGCTGATGTTTACTATGGCCTGGGACAAGGGGGCTTGAGCCACTGTTCCTGCGCTGGCTTGAGATCCACTACACAGGTCACTTTGTCCATGAGCCCAGCCCTGCACATGCAGAAATGTGGCTTTGGGGTGGGGCTTGAGCTCACAGTCTGTTCCCCGGAGGTCCAGTCCTCTAACCATGATTCTCTTCTCTATTGCTCCAGTAGGATCAGGTACCTGGAACTCCTCTGTCCCTGGAACACGAGAGGTTAGCCAGGATCCCTAGTTCTGCCCACCTTCCCCCCAGAAGTGGAGCCTTCATTGTCATACGATCTCCAGCAGGTCCTGCTGCGATCCAGGAGACCGCTGGGAGGCATGTCACCATAAGGACCAAGGGCTTCAGCCCAGTTCTCCCCAAATTTCGCTCTTAATCCACTACCACCTGTGTTGGCAAACTATGGCCCATGGTCCAAATCTGGACCCCCGCCAGCTCAAGGATTTTTTAAAAAAATGTTTTGATAGTTATATTTAAAATGGTTACATAAATACCTACACAGAAATATCCTTGATTTTGCCTCTTGGTCCACAAAGTCTAAAATATTTACTCTCTGTCCTTCTACAGAAATTTTTTTGCTGACACTTGCATGGCCACTAGGCTTTGTTCCAGTGGGTATTTTGTAGAACTCTGAATGAATTTATGGATTTATGAATTTAGGATTTATGAATGAAAGCTCCCTTGTTGGGAGCAATAGTGACTTCTGTTATACTGTAAGGACTGGACAAGGGTCATGAAAGAAATCAACGTTATTAAGACATCAGCCAAGCTTACTAAGGAACAAAGAGGGTTAAATGAGGGTGTAGAGATAATCGGTCACAGACATATCCTATCATTTTAAATCAAATAATTGTATTGGATCATCTCACCTGTGCCCTTCTTCCCCATGACAGCTCGATGACCAGATTCTATACTGACCTGATCAACATTAAGAAAATCACTAAGAAGTGTCAGGAGAACACTGATACAAAACTTTAGCAATCTGCTTAACTGATTAGATTTTTGCCTTGGAGTTCTTGAGGCCACAGACCATTCATTCATCCATCAACAAACATGAGGATACAGTAAGAGAGGAAAGAAGAGACCCCTCTCCTGAGGGGCTTACTGTAAGTAAACAAATGTTTCCCTAGCAGATGAGAGAGGAAGAAGAGGAGAGGCATGTGGCTTCACTGGAATGCAGAACATGAAGCCCAGGCTAGGTCTTGAAGGATGAGTTCATCTGCCAGGTGAGCAAAGATGAGGGAAGGGCACTCTAGGCAGAGAGAAGAGTATGAGCATCTATTGTGTAAAAAGAAATAAAGGCGTGGTAGCAACATGAAACATGAAGTGTTAGAAATCAGTGAAGAGTCTGGTACAGCAGACATCAAAGGTGAAGGTGAGGCCGTACCCTGAAGGCTTTTGTAGGCTGTTGTCTTGGGTTGGGATCCCCTAGAAGCAGACCCTGTTACAAGGTGAGGCAGATTAGGGATGGCCACAATTCTTTGTAATTCTTTTGCTGAGAAGTGGAGGCTTATTTCTGACCTCTTGAATCTGGGCTGAACTTAATGATCTACTAGACCAATAGAATGTGGTAGAAGTGACACTCTGGAACTTCTGAGACAAAGTCACAAGAAGCTTTTCAGCTTGTGCCTGGGTATCTTGGAACACCTTCTCTCTGGGATCTCTGAACTACCCAATGACTCTCAAACTTCCATGTTAGAGAGGCCATGTGTAGGCCCTCTGGATAACTGTTCCAACTGAGTCCAGCCTTCTAGCCATCCCTGAAATCCCTGCCAAAGTGCCAAATACATGAACGAAGGTATCTTCGATACTCTGGGCTTGCCCACTTGTCAGCTGAATACCAATGAGTAACCTGAGTCAACACCACATGGGTCAGAAGACTTGCCCCACTGAGCCCTGCACCAATTCCTGACCCAGAAGGTTGTGAAATAAAAGACAATGGCTGCTGTTTTTCTAAGTCTTAAGGCCACTATGTATAAGATTAGACAACAGCATTAGTTTCCGAGGGCTGCTGTAACAAAGTGTCAGAGACTGGGCGGCTTAAAACAACAGGAATTTATTGTGTTACAGTTGGAGAGGCCAGAAGCCAGAAACCCAGGTGCTGGCGGTGCAGTACTCTTTCTGAAGGCTTTAGAGAAGGGTTTGTCCGTGCCTTTCTCTTAGCCTGTGGCGTTGCTGGCCATCCTGGGAATTCCTTGGCTTGTAAGACGTATCATTCCAATCTCTGCCTCTGTCATTACATGGCATTTTTCCTGTGTGTCTCTCCTCTTATTATGAGAAAAGTCACTGGAGTGCAGCCCACCCTATTCAAGTGTGACCACATCTTAATTATGTCTGTAAAGACCCTCTTTCAAACAAGGTCACACACACGGGTACCTAGTTGTTAGGAATCCAACACATCTTTTGGAGGGACACAATTTAACTTACAACAATACACAAACAAAGATTTGAGTACCAGTGGCTTGTTTGGAGAATATTTCTAGGAAACATTGGTAAAGGGGTGGAGAAGTCAGACAGAAAGCAGAAGGAATCGAAAATAATGTTCATTATAGAGCAGATGGCTACTGTGGGCAATTAGAGTCAATTCCGCTGGGAATCTGGGCGATAGTATGGAAAATACCTCAACGTTATCATCTCCCCATTTCCCACTCAAGGGCCAGGAAGATGGAGAATTTATCTTTCGATTCCCATCCATCATGGGCTGAGGGCTACTCCCTAGGAGCACTAATTCCTGGCACTTTTGGCCCATTGCCCACAACTAACAGAAATCCTTTAAGTGAAGAGTAGCAGATGCTTGAGATAGGATGCTGTGGGCATGTTCTGGAACAGTGAGTGCTGAGGGGCACTCACAGCCTTTGCTACAGCCAAGTGAAGGAGGTTGAATTTTATTCTGAGGTTTTGGGGACTGGAGGGAGTGAGGAGTTGCATGATTTAATGCAAGAGAGCTATGTGTTCAGCTTTGAATTATAAATTGCTCTGATGGGAACTGAAGGGAGCTGGACACCCCAGTTAGGAGGCTGTGTCTGTAATCCAGGGGAGAGCTCATGAGCGCACAAGGAGGTGCAATGGGAGCTGAGATGGAGGGGAACGGATAGACTCAAGATGTATTTAGTAGATAGAATCAACAGGACATACTAAGAAAGGTAAGGATAAATTTGAGGAGCTTCTGGGACCCTAAAGGAACTTTAAACACTGAGCTACGGTATGGTGAAATCTTATCTTTCATACAGATAGAATATAGATGTGACAGCAACCTGCCTCGGGGCCCTTGCACAGGCTGTCTCCGCTGTCTGCAGCATCTCCCCACGATCATGAGACCCCCTCCCAGGCATGTTGTGGCTCTTTGCTAAAAGGGCTTCTTCTCAGAGGCCTTCCCTGACTACTTAACTTGAAATTGTAAACTACCTCCCCCACCACATCCCCCGCCCCATTGCCCTCTTTGGCTTTATCTTTCTCCATTGGTCACATCCGGACATACATTCATTTTAATTGTGTGTTTTTGTCTGTTGTGGTTCCATCTCAGCTTCTAGAGTAAGACCTGTCACAGTGAAGTAGGTGAGTGCTTGTCGAATGAATGGACAATTTAAAAACTTGCTGGTAAGCACCGATGGACTCTACCTGCTTTTGTCTTGTAAGAGTCAGGAGTTATGGTGACACAACCTTTCCTGCGGGAGAAATCACATTTTTCTATCACTCCCTTTCTCCTGTAAGGATTGGGGGATGAAGGAAAAAGGCAGAGTTCTGGCAACAGCCTCCCCCACCCCCCCTTGGGCAGGGTGAATGCAGCACTTTCAAATGTGCAAGAAGAAGCCTACTGTTCAGCAGGGGCGTAGCAAGAGAACAGGAGCAGTAAAGGCTTGTGTGCATTGCTGGTTTTGAGAAGGAAATAGTTCAAGGACAGCAACGAGGGGACCTTCACTCAGTGTGGTCGATTGGGTAGAATGGGCACAGGGCTTTGCACAGCAAGTGTCTCAGCCTTGGTTTTATGGCATTTGGAGTTTCTACCGTGTAAGCTCTGTCTCCTCAAAGACCTACTACAAGTGCAGGCCTTATGTGGAGTTTTGGGCGGGAGTGAGGAAAGGACGCGAGTTTGACACACTCTGGATCAGGGACAGTGAGCAGAGAACCTGAGATGCTACAGAAGTGGGGTTCAGAGGAGCCAGAGGAAGTCAGCCAGGGATGACCCTGAGAATACAGGGCCCCGAGACTTTGTAGAGATTTCGAAAAATGCTTTGGAGTGAACAGTCACTTGTCAGACCAGTCATGTGGTCTGACAGACCAGTCATGTGGTCTGACATGGTTCACTGCAGTCACATGGCACTTTATCATTCACAAAAATCACAGATACTATGTTATTTACATCTGCATTCTATACGACAGAGCAGTCAGGTCATATACCCAAGACCATCTGAGTGTCAGCTGGAGTTGAAATCAGACCTTTGGACTGGAATTCAAATATGTTATTGCAATACTCTTGGCTTTTGCAGATTTAATAGTTAAACTTTCAACTATTTGAGAAATTCAGGTGGTGCAGTAACTTGATGCCTTTGCCTGGGCACAGCCTGGAATCCTCTGTCCTGGGAAGGTGGTCAGCAGGAAGAAGCCCTGAGCTGGTGAGTGAGCCTGGCCACTTGTCCAGTAAGCACAATTCTGCTCCCCTCTGTTTTCCACCCTGCGCAGCATGCTGGAGGTTTTGCAGAGTTAGAAGGTCTTGGAATCTAACTAAGGCAAAGGGCAAAGGGCTAAAACTTTTCTCTTTTCACATGTTTTCAGAAGGAGAACTCAGAGGTTGATTTTAAAGAAAAAAGCAATTTCCATTTCTCATGCCATATTTGGGTCTTCTGTGGCTTAGAGTATGAATGGAACCTAAGTCTGGGCTTGGAAAGTTTGGGAAGCTATATTTCCACAATCCTTTCTTTAGTTTAGGCTGTTGCTATGACATTTTACCCAAAGTATCCTGACTCTTTTTTAAGAGATTGCTCTGTTGGGAAAAAATGCAATGATACTTGCGTTAGAAATGGAGTATGCCATAAATTACTCTTCGCTCTGCTTCTTTGGGCTGAAAGAAGGAAGTGTTTAGTTCTGGTCATAATTGAAGCAAAAATATTTTATATGGACTCAAATTAAAGTGAGGGAGAAATGTCACTTAAAATTTTTTGTTACCATAATATGCTTATGAATCAGGTTTGTAGAATGAGAAATAAACACGCTTATTTTTCATCCAAAAAATGATCCACAAATAGAATCCAGGGTGGCAGTGGCATGAAATTTAATTATTTACTCAGAACCATTACAACTGTTTTTCTCCTCCTTTCTGTGAATGGCTTTAGTGTGCCCTGAACCCCAAAGGTAAGTCTGTGGAAAATTAACACTGAATCGATTTCTGGTTAGTGAGATCGAGTAAGTGGGATATGGGATGACTTCCTTGCTTGTTTTCTTTGTCCTTTTCTATATTGCTCAATTTAAAAAATTAGAAGTATGTATTCAATTTCAAAACAACAAAGCTATTACAAATTTAATTGTTACCGTTTCTATCAGGGTGCCATCAAGACGGCAGAACCACTCCGAGTCATGGAATGTGGATCCGTGATGGGAAGTAGACCTTACACAACAGGGGAGTGCTGGGGAAGCGAAGGCTGAAAGGGAGGGTGGGGGATCAAAGGAGTCAGCCTGCAGTCAGAAGCCAAGCACATCCAATCCCCCGAGGTGAGACCACCCAGAATCAGTGATGGAGAAACTGCTGTTTTTGAGCTCTCCGCAGCCAGGCATCTGGTGATGGTCCAGAAAGCAGGAAGAACAATAAAGTATGGAGCACAGAAGACAGAACAACCTGAAACCCTCCAGCACCTGTGGGAATGTCTGTCACTGTGTCTAACTCTGATGCCCTTCCAAAAGTTATGGTTATTGCTTCACTTTCTCATGCAAACTCCTCTTTGGGACAGCTCTGACCTGGAACCACACAGGGAGGAGATGCTGGGAAGCAAGCTTCTATCTTAACAAAGTTCACAGCAGATATCACAGACACCATAAAGCATCATGTGTATTTGATTCTGATCAAGGTCTTTAATTAAATTAAGCTGGTGCCCTGGCTGATGTGGCTCAGTTGACTGAGCGCCAGCCTGCGAACCAAAGTCAGGTCCCTGTTCAACTCCCAGTCAGGGCACATGCCTGGGTTGTGGGCCAGGTCCCCAGTAGGGGGTGCATGAGAGGCAACCACACATGGATGTTTCTCTCCCTCTCTTTCTCCTTCCCTTCCCCTCTCTCCAAAAATAAATAAATAAAATATTTTAAAAAAATAAATTAAGCTGGGTATAAGAAATTCCCCAGCTTACCCCATTCTTTATCAATTTAAACCTCTGGCACAGACTCTCGTATGCACACATCTTGTCTGTCACAACTTGTCACAAGTGGAAAGAGCCAGTTATTGAACAGTGGCTGTTTCTATTATGGAAACAGCAGTTTTTTCTACTCATTGTGTGTAGATGAGGCAAATCTAAACTGACATACTCAAGTTTTTACCCTCTTAATGCTGTAGAATCAAAATCTCATTAACTCCAAAGCTGTGTCTGTTATGTTCATACATCATCTACCAATCAATGTCAGATCACAGGAATTTCGTCGTAAGATGCATAATGTGAGTAGCCAGAAAAAATGTCTAACTTCTGCTTTATTTTCATCCTGCTGTTTAGCACAGAGATCACCCAACTATCTGATGAAATAACACGAGAAAGTTGGCCTTTCAATATCACTCATTTGTTCCATATTTATTAAAGTGCATTGCAAACGTACACATTTAAGATGAAAGAACTCAGGATAAGAGAAAATTTTCAACATGATACAAAATAAGAGAAAACCCCAAAGATTCAGCTTGGTTGTGTGTGAAACTCATTTCCGTCACAGTCACTTGAGAGATCACCAAGACTCTCTCTCTGATATAACTAGGAGTGCCATTAATATGTATCGGATTAATTTTGATCATATTTTCTTTGGTTCCTCGCTTGTACTTACTAACTGTGCTTCATCTACTCTTGCTTGAGAAAGCATTGCTATGTACTTAGAATTTTTTAAAACTTTAGGAGATTCTACGTGCTGCCATAAAGACGGACTGGCTTTTGCTATGAAAAGAGTTTTATTATTTTATAATCACATAATGAGTTCTTGAAACATTCTCTTTAAAAAGAGAGATGCCACATTACAGCAAAATAATGTTATTAAAATTTCATAACCTGAAAACAGCCATTTGTGGTTTTTCAGTACTTAGGGCTCCTTCAAGAGAGTACTTGCGTGTCTCCTCAAGTGCCTTGATTTATGACCATCAGGGAAGAGTGCAGAGCCCTAAGTTATTGAAAGAAATGTTGACCAGTACAGCACAAACAGTGTGACAGCCTATGGATTTTCCTAAGCTTCACCTTCTTCCTGGCCCCACAATATAGTGGAAAGAGAATGAGCTTCGGAGTCACCAGATTTGGCTTCAAAATCTTCTACTGCATCATTTTTTAGCCAAAAGACTAATGGCACATTATGTATCCACTCTGAGGCTCAGATTCCTTATCTATAAAATAGGAATGATTATTTTTAGTTTGAGCCAAATGATATTGCTGCTACTCAACCATTTTGACCTACAAAAGTGACAATTTTATGTGGTTCAGCCTCGTATATGCTTTATAGAATGGTAGGGGATGAAATAAATATTCCAGAAGGTGAAGCACTCGGCTCCCCATCTGCATCATGGTCGGCACTCAATGGATGTGAATTCTATTAACGCTGCCTTTTAACTGGCCGGACTTTGGGAACACTTATTTGGGTGCCCGCATCTGTTTCTTCAGGTTAAATCATCTCTGAGCTGGTTCCTCTGAGCCTTACTTTGACCTCTTCCTATCTATTAAGGCCTCAAAGCAGAACCTTTATCATCATCTTGAAACAATCTTCCTAAACCTATGATCAGTTTCCCTCCAAAACCCAAATCACAACTTATAGGATCAGAAAATACAGAATGTCAAACTGGTGAGAGCAGCTACCCAGTCTCGACTGTAGAGTCCGTCAAGTGCGGAAGACGCAGGAGCATTGGTACAGTCTAAGTACAGCTCAGCCCACCCCACGCTCCGAGTGTGGGTGAAACATTTAATTCTGTAGAATGCAGGAAGCCAACAAAGTGAAAGCCTCTGGGCAGGATCCCAGCCCCTCACCAGTCCCCACCCATCTCATCTGCATTCTGTCCATTTGCTGTTGCTAGGAGGTTCGTTCCTCAGGGTGTCAGAGAGAAACTTCGGCCAAAGAGGATACCTTGGCCCTGCCTTCTCCTCCGCCAGCTGTGGGAGGCGGGCTTCCAGTTCCTCATCTGTAAAGTCCTGGGCGTTAGAGACTCTCCTACCTCCTTCCGTCGCTACCTGGGTTTTCTAGTTCATTGTAGTCAGTGTGTGTTTTGCCAAGAACTGTGCAGCGGTCCTCACAGTTATTCAGAAGGCAGTAAGTAGGCTCAACTCTGCTTTGTGAAGCTGTGAGTGCTGGGGAAGGCCCGCGTGTGTCCTATTCATTCATTCAACGAAATGTTTGTGTGCCTGCTATTTGCCAACCACTGTTCTTGGGACATATCGAAGTGAACCAAACTCCCTGTTCTTGATATTTGGGGGTGTAGAAAGGAAGCCAGTAAACAGGAAATAAACCTAATAAACAAAGGGAAAGTATAATAGAAGACGTTGGGTATGATGGTGAAAATAGAGCAGAGTAAGGGGCAGGAAGGGCAGCAGTGATGCAAACACTTCTGCCCACTTCTTGTAGCATTCCCAAGACAGGTCCTTGTCCTCCCTGGGCTTTCCTTCTGACCCTACTGTGCATTCAGCAGCCACTGGCTCCTGGCAGCAGCTTTGGTGAGGGTGCAGTGCAGGCACCGTAAGGCAGCAAACATTTGGTCACACGAGGCATTACGCATGTGTGCTCAGTAAAGACAATGACATCATTTCCTAATTTTGTGAAAAGAATGACCTTAATTTTGAGTTACAAAAATAGCCTAGGAAGTTCTAAGAAATGTAGGTAGTCTCAAAGCTACCAAATCCTCTAAGCCTTGCTCTAGCCAGTGGTTCTCAAAGGATTCTCCTTTCACTAGCAGCATCAGCGTCACCTGGAAATCAGTTTGGGCTGCAAATTCTCTAGCTCACCCCAGACTAACTGAATCAGAAACTCTGGGATGGGGTCCAAGAACATGCTTCAAAAGCCCTTCGGGTGATTCTGATCCAAGAAAATGATGAAAAGCACTGTTATACCATACTTAAAAAAATAGATAAAAAATATTATATCATTTTAGAGAGGAAAGATGGCAGAAGAGTGAATGGAACCCACACTAACTTCCTCCCAGGACCAATCTGGAATTATGACTAAATTGTGGAGAAATCACCTGGAACAAAAAACTGAACAATAGTGAGAGAGAAGCCTTATGACCTTGGAAAGACAGAAGAATCAGCTTCAGCATAACCTGTCTGGTAAGGAGCGCAGTGGAGACTCAAGAGGGCTGGCTCGGCACCCACAGGAGGCAGCACTGGAAGGATAATTAAGCGGCTGGTTGGATTGCCCTGAGAAGAAAGGGGTTTAAACCCTAAGCTGGGATTGCCAGCCTACAGCACCAGAGCCCAAAAAGTACATAGATAAGAACTGGCAGCAAAAAGCAGAGATGGAGTTAATCTCTACCAGAGACGAACAGCTGGATATACGAAGAACCATTTAAAGGACCAACGCACAAATTTTCATTTACAGCCAATTACCCAGGGATCTGGCAAAGAGAGGGCAGAGAGGACTAGACACACTTAAGGAAATACTGGGGATGAAAACTTTGGGGAGAGAACTGAGTCAGTAGATACAGGGATCCCAGTGCTCAGTCATCACCCCTATGGCAGCAGCCATCATGTTCGGGCAGACCACTCCCCTCCGAGGGGCAGCAGCCTGAGGGGAAACAATAGCCCTGGCCCCAAGAGGGATTCTGCCCTGACCTATGGGGCTTAAGCCTTGCAGCTGAGTACAGAGTGACAAGATTAACAACTGAAGGAGACAACCACAGACAGCAGATACCTGGCAGTCTCAGAGCATGCTGCCTAAGATCAAATGGCGTCAACATCTGACATCACCAGAGGTGGATCCAGAAAGAAAAAACAGTGGTAAATACAAGAGGCTACTGAGACAAAATCCACTGTGGTCTTCTCTATGATTAGTGGTATCTTCTTTCCTGTATAGCTTTATAACATTCATTTCTTGTCCAGTAAGTTTGTGCATATTAAGTCACCAGAATTTACACTATAGTTTATTTCCTTCCTTTCTTATAATAGTCTCAATATCTTTACACCTTTATTAATACTGGTTGATTTGCTGTTGATACTGAGATTGTGGTGGAGGGGGAGATATTTTTGTGGATGTGGGTTTATTCCTTGGGCTTTGTGGTTTTCTTCTGGCAGCACCTGCACAACAGCACACAAGACGTGGTAGGCAGAGTGACTCTCAGTCAACCAGCTGGAGGGAAGGACACACCAAAGAACAACCCCAAAACAATCAAAACACAATCACACCCAAAGAGCCAACATAAATGACAAAAGGGCATCACAAGAACATCAAGTTCAGGAGATCAAAGAGACTGCACCACTGAATCTCAAAGACCTTCTACCACAGAAGTTCACACCACAAACTCAGGGAGTCAGAATAGATCATTTTAAGAAGCAGGGGCTAACAAGAAGACTCTCACAAACAATGGGAAGACAAAGAAACAACCCCTAAATGAAAGTAAAGGAAGAGTCCTCAGAAAGAATGGTAAGTGAAATAGAGGCAAGTCAAGTATCAGAGATTAAGTTCAAAGCAATGGTTATGAGGAAGCTCAATGAGCCCACAGAGAATTACCAAAAACTACAGGGAAACTACAACGAACGTACTGCAACTATATTGACATGAAAAAGGACATAGAAACAATCAAAAAGGGCCAAGAGGAAATGAAGAATACAAATTCTGAATTGAAGAACACAGTTGAAGGAGTCAAAAGCAGGCTTGATGAAGCGGAGAATCAAATCAGTGAGCTGGAGGACAAGGTAGAAAAAAAAACCCAGAAAGAGCAAGAAAAGAAAAAGAGGCTCAGAAAGAATGAAGAGGTACTGAGGGAACTTCAGGATAACATTAAAAGTAATAATATTCGTATAATAGGGATACCAGAAGGAGAAGAAGAAGAAGAGCAAGGGATAGAAAACCTGTCTGAAAAAGTAATGATGGAAAACTTCCCTAATTTGATGAGAGAAAAAGTCACACGAGCCCAAAAAGCACAGAGGGTCCCAATCAAGAGGAACCCAAAGAGGCCCATGCCAAGATACATTATAATTAAAATGTCAAAATGCCAAGACAAAGAGAGAATCTTAAGGGCAGCAAGAGAGAAACGGAAAGTAACATACAAAGGAGCTCTTAAAAGGCTAACAGCTGACTTCTCAACAGAAACACTCCAAGCCAGAAGGGAATGGCAAGAAATATTCCAGGTAATGAAAAGCAAAGGCCTGCAAACAAGACTACTGTACCCAGCAAGGCTCTCAATTAAAATGGAAGGTGAGGTAAGGAGCTTCCCAGACAAAAAAATACACATCCACCAAACCAGCACTGCAAGATATGCTAAAGGATTTGCTTTAAGAAAAGGAAGAAAAAGAATGAGAGAGAGAGGAACGCAGGTGTGAAGGGAGTAAAATGGCAATGAATAAGTACCTATCAATAATAACCTTAAATGTAAATGGATTGAATGCTCCAATCAAAAGACATAGAATAGTTGAATGGATAAGAAAACATTACCTGCACATATGCTGCCTACAGGAGACCCACCTCAGAACAAAAGACCTACAGAGACTGAAAGTAAAGGATTGGAAAAAAATATTCCAAACAAATGGACAGGAAAAAAAAAAAAGGCTGGAGTGGCAATACTTACATCAGACAAAATAGTCTTCAACACAAAGGCCATAAAAAGAAACACAGAAGGACACTTCATAATACTCAAGGGAAGAATCCATCAAGAAGACAAGCATTATAAACACATATGTACCCAACATAGGAACATCAAAATACATAAGGAAAATCTTGGAGGACTTCAAGAAAGATATTGACAACAACACACTTACACTAGGGAATTTTAATACCCCACTGTCAAAAATGGACAGATCTTCCAAACAAAATATCAACAAAGATATTGCGGAATTGAACAGTGCCCTGGATCAAATGGACTTAATTGATATATATAGAACCTTTCATCCCAAAGAAGAAAACCACACATTTTTTTTCAAAGGCACATGGAATATTTTCAAAGATAGACCACATGATAGGACACAAAACAAGCCTCAATAAATTCAAGAAAATTGAAATCATATCAAGCATTTTCTCGGACCACAAAGGCCTGGAACTAGAAACCAACCTCAAGGAAAAAACTCAAAAACACTCAAATTCATGGAGATTGTATAGCATGCTATTAAACAATGAATGGTTAAGAACAAGATCAAGGGAGACATCAAAAAGTTTATGGAAACAAATGAAAATGTACTCGCAACAGTCTAAAACTTATGGGACACAGCGAAGGCAGTCCTGAGAGGGAAGTTCTTAGTGATATAGGCCTACCTAAAAAAGATAGAAACATTTCAAATAAACAACCTAAACCTACACCTACAAGAACTGGAGGAACAACAACAAAGACAGCCCAGAGCAAGTAGAGGGAAGTAAATAACCAAGATCACAGCAAAATTAAACAACATAGAGACTAAAAGAACAATTCCAAGGATCAAGAAATCCAGGAGCTGGTTCTTTGAAAAGACAAAGAAAATTGACAAGACTTTAAGCAGACTCGTCGATAAAAAAAGAGAGAGGACCCAAATAAATAAAATGAGAAATGCAAGAGGAGTGGTTACAACTGATATCACAGAAATACAAACGATTGTAAGAAGTTACTACAAAGAACTATATGCCAAGAAATTTGAAAACCTGGGTGAAATGGACAAATTTCTAGAAAAATATAATCTTCCAAAACTGAATGAAGAAGCAGAAAGCCTGAACAGACCATTAACACCTGACAAAATCGAAACAGTAATCTAAAAACTCCCAGCACACAAAAGTCCTGGACCTGATGGGTCACCAGAGAATTTTACAAAACATTTCAGGAAGAGCTAACCCCTATCCTTCACAGACTATTCCAAAAAATCCAAGAAAAAGAAAAACTCTCAAACTCTTCATATGAAGCTAGAATTATCCTCATCCCAGAATGAGATAAAGACGCAACAAAGAAAGAAAGCTACAGGCTAATATCATTGATGAACATAGATGCTAAAATCATCAAAAAATATTCATAAACCCCATCCAGCAATACATTAAAGAGATCATACACCATGGTCAAGTGGGATTCATCCCAGGCATGCAGGGGTGGTACAATATTTGCAAATTAATAAATGTAATACATCACATAAACAAAAGGAAAGGAAAAAATCACATGTTCATATGAATAGATGCAGAAAAAGCATTTGATACAGTTCAGCACCCATTTATGAGAAAAATACTCAACAAAGTGGGAGTAGAGGGAGCATACCTAAACATATACAGGGCCATATGCAAGAGACCTACAACCAACATCACACTAAATGGGCAAAAACTAAAAGCTTTCCTACTAAGATCAGGATCAAGACGAGGATGTCCACTTTCATCACTCCTATTCAGCATAGTATTGGAAGTCCTAGCTACAGCAATCAGTCAAGAAAAAGAAATGAAAGGCATCCAAATTGGAAAGAGGAAGCAAAACTGTCATTGTTTGCAGATTGCATAGAAAATCCAATAAACTCCCCCCCAAAACTGCTCAACCTAATAAGTGAATTTGCCAAAACAGTGGGATACAAAGTCAATATTCATAAATCAAAGGCATTTTTGTACACCAACAATAAATATCAGAAACAGAAATCAGGAAAAAAGTCTCATTTGCTATAGCAACAAGAAAAATAAAGTACCTAGGAATAAACCTAACCAAGGAGGTAAAAGACCTGTACTCAGAAAACTACACAACGCTGAAGAAAAAAAATAAGGAAGACACAAAGAAATGGAAGGATGTACTGTGTTCATGGATTGGAAGAACTAACATCATCAAAATGTCCATACTACTCAAAGCAATTTATAGATTCAACGGAATCCCCATTAAAGTACCAATGACATATTTCACACATATAGAACAAACATTTCAAAAATGTATGTGGAGCCATAAACGACCCTGAATAACTGCAGCAATTTTGAGAAAGAAGTGAAAAGTAGGAGGGATCATAATACCTGATGTCAAAATGTGTTACAAGGCCACTGTATTCAAAACAGCCTGGTACTGGCATAAGAAGAAATACCTAGATCAATGGAACAGAATAGAGAGACAAGAAATAAACTCAATTCTTTAAAATCAACTAATATTTGACAAAGGGAGCGGAAGCATAATATGGAGTAAAAATAGCCTCTTCAACAAATGGTGTTCAGAGATCTGGACAGCTACATGCAAAAAGTGAAGCTCGATGACCAACTTACACCATGTACTAAAATAACCTCAAGATGGATAAAAGACTTAAATATAAGTCATGACACTGCAAAAGTCCTAGAGGAGAACTTAGGCAGGAAAAATCTCAGATAGTCCATGCAGCAATATTTTCACCAATATGTCCTCTAGAGCAAAAGACATAAAGGAAAGAATAAACAAATGGGACCTCATCAAATTAAAAAGCTTCTGCACTGCTAAAAAAAAACATCAGCAAAATGAAAAGGGAACCAATTATATGGGAAAATATATTTTCCAGTGATATCTCGGACAAGGGCTTGATCTCCAAAATATATAAAGAACTCACACGAGTACATTCCAGGAAGACAAACAACCTAATTAAGAAATGGGCAAATGATGTGAACAGACACTTGTCCAAAGAGGACAGAGGGCCCAGAGACATATGAAAAGATGATCAGCATCACCAGCCACCAGAGAGATGAAAATTCAAATCACAATGAGATACCACTTCACACCAGTCTGAATGGCCATCATAAACAAATCAACAAAGAATAAGTGCTGATGAGGTTGTGGAGAAAAGGGAACCCTAGTGCACTGTTGGTGGGAATCCAGACTGGTTCAGCCACTGTGGAAAACAGTACGGAATTTCCTCAGAAAACTAAAAATGGAACTGCCTTTTAACTTGGCAATTCCATTGCTGGGATTATACCCTAAGAATCCTGAAACACTAATTCAAAAGAATGTATGCACCCCAATGTTCATAGTAGCATAATTTACAATAGCCAAGTGCTGGAAGCAACCTAAGTGGCAATGAGTAAATGAGTGGATGAAAAAGCTGTGGTACATTTACACAATGGAATTCTACACAGCAGAAAGTAAGAAGGGGAGCCTACCCTTCACAACAGAATGGATGGATCTGGAAAGCATTATGCTAAGTTAAATAAGCCAGGTGGCGAAAGACAAATACCATATCATCTCACCTATAAGTGGAACCTAATCAACAAAACAAACAAGGAAGCAAAGTATAACCAGAGACATTGAAATAAAGAGCAAACTGACAGTAACCAGGAGGGAGGTGGGTAGGGATAATGGGGGAGGGAACGGGGAAGGGTCATCAAGAAACATGTATAATGGACACATGGACAAAGCCAAAGGGGAGGTAGGATCAATTGTACTTGAACAACAATAAAAAAGAGAGAGAAAAATATTTTATCATTTTAGTAGTCTTCTCACTTGAGCTGTACTATGACAGTGCAGGCAGCATAGCAGACATTATTCTCATGAGAAAAATAATAAAATAAAAATAGGGCCAACTTAGGCTCAGAGAAGCTAAATGAGTAGCTCCAGATCACACAGCTAGTAAGCATTAGAGAAGCGCGTTCTGTTTCCATGCTCCTTCCGAGCTCTCTCCCTTTGGTTCTTTCTCAGCCCTTGCATCTTTTATCCACAATCTACACACTGGAATTTAGATGCCTGTTTTAAACCCTCAGATCAACACGGTACAGAATACAGAGATTATAGCTGATATATTGATACTGTAACACAAATCTCTAATGTCAGAACTGTAGGTCCCTTTAAATGAAGGGTGTAGAGTTGCAGTTCATCGTTTCTCTCTTTAGCAAGAAGAAAAGACCTTGCAAGGTGGGAAAATATTTACTACAAGTGTCCTTCCCAGCTATTTAGTGGTCTGACTGCTGTTTCCAGGATCCTTCACCGGGGCCTGGAGCCCAGGGTGCGCCCTGTTCCAGAAGGCTTCACAGGCTGCAGAGGATGGTGTGGTTTTTATGATCCACACTGCCATCTTCTGGGGAGTCTCACCTATAGCCCGCTGTTCAAGTTTCAGTGCCAGTGCCCCAACTCAAAGATGGGTCCACTTATCTCCACTGGACCTATTCCAAGGAGCTGAAATGATGATGTTGATGATGACGATGATGATGATAAAATGCAGAGAAGTCTGAGTTTACAGCTGTTCTCACTGTTTTAAAAGCACCTCCCCAAAAGTATAGCTGATCAAACAACAAAAAAGAAGAAAATACGTGAGAGAGTTGTCACTACTTTGGGAAGCTGGGAGTGGATGGAAGAGCCGCGGTGAGGGAGTGAAGGAGGTTTGAAAGTAAACAATCCACAGTGATTGGCTGTGGACCATGAGTTGTCTGAAAACTCCCTTCTTTGTTTTCCAAAATTTGTACGGTAACAGGTTGAAGGATCTATCAAGCTGTGTTAGTTTTCTAGGGCTGCCCTAACAAACTACCACACAATGGGAGTCTTAAAACAACAGAAATTTATTGTCTCACAGTTCTGGAGGCTAGAAGTCTGCAGTCAAGTTGTCAATAGGGCAGTGCTCTCTCTGAAGGCTCCAGGGAAAATCGACTCCGTGTCCTTCTCTCAGCACCTGGGGTCACAGGCTGTCCTCATCACCTGTCTCTGCCCCTTCCATCTTCATGTGGCTGTCTCCCTGTACGTCTCTGCCTCTTCTCCTCTTGTAAGGACATCAGTCATATTGGAATAGAGGCCCACCCTACTCCACTATCACCTCCTCTTGACTAATTGCATTTGCAATGACCCTGTTTCCAAATCAGGTCACATTCTGAGGTTCTGGGAAGTACAAGAGCATTGGGTTCAGATCTTGGCTCAGCTACTAATTAGCTATTTAACCTTGAGCAAGCTATTGGCTCTTTCTGAGCATTTATTTTCTCATCTATAAAGGGAGGACCAGCCGCACAGGATTTAGCTCAGGAGACAGTGGGTTGTAGTTAACTGATTGTTTCTCCTGTATGTGATAACAATTGGGTCTATTTCAGTCTTAAGTGGTTGCTTTGGAAGAGTGACATTATTTTAAAGTCTGAGAGTGCCTGTAGCTAGCTAGTCCCCTCCCACTCCTAGCCCCCAGCTCTGTGCAACCCTGGCTTTCCAGGACTTGACTCCTCAACTCCAAGTATGTCCAGACTTTGGTGTCAGTAGAAGGGGCTGGAAGATCTACTGGGCAGAAAGCAGCTCCTTCCTCAACCTGAGTACACTTCTCTTTATTCAGGTTGAGTATGGAGAGCATAGAGATGCTATCTGGGAAGGCCATGACATTGACTTACTAGAAATCGTTAACATTTAAGATGCATTCATTTTCCAATAAATTAGAAGCGCAAGAGACCAGGACTTTCTTGTGGGAGAAAGGAGGCTGACCCTGTGGGGCACATTTTTACCTGCAGGGAGGTGGTAAAAACGAGCGACATAAGAATTTCTTAGCGGTAACCGATTTGCCACCTGAGAAAAAAGACCCCGAGTCATCAACTTTGGCATTTGCCCGAGCAAAATGTTCTTTCTGTGTGCTCCCCTGAACATGTGCATGTGGCTCTGTGTGTGCATATGTTTACAGAGTGTGTAAATAAATATGAGTAGGATATGAAACACATGGGCCTGTGTTTATAAAATATGCATCCACTTACGCTAATGGAATTACTTCCATCTGAGAACAAATGGCTGTTATCTACAGAAGTGCTGTGAACGAGGGAGATTACTGGAGGTTTTGTCCTCACACACGGAGAAACTGAGTCCCTAAAGTGATCTTTTTGTCCTAAAAGGCAGGAAACGTGGCTTATGTCAACAGTGAAAACTACTGTTTAAGGAGCATATAAGGTAGAAAGAAAGTTACCCTCAGAAATCCTATTTTCACAACAGACGAACTTTAATCTCCAAATTCACTTCCAGTGTTCAGTGTAATTGACATCCTACACACTCACGTCTCCAGTTTAAGCAAACTTCTCCAAGGCTCCCAACAACGTGGTGAGCATGAAAATCTCTGGGGACCTTAAAATGCTGAGAATGCATATTTCTGAGCCCACCTCCCAAGAGTCTAATGAAATAGGTCTCAGCGAGTACCAGGAACCTGCCTCCTTAGCAAGTGCCCTCAGTGAGGTGTGTGTGCAGAAAGACCGTGCTTTGAGAAACACTGCTGCAATATTCCGGGGGTGGAATGAGGGAGAGCTGTCTTTTTTCATAGTGGGGGCATGGGTGGGGTGACTCAATGCAACCTCTGAAATCCCACTCCATTGGTGGCTCACAGATTTGAAGGATTTGACGTTGCAGAGTCCCAGCCAGTGCAAATACAGGTCTGCACAGGCCAGGCACTTCTTCAGACAAATCAGTTCATGTAGCCACATCTGCTTGCTGAGCCAAAACCCACCCTTGCTGAAATAGAGCTTACCATTTCAACTATGGGTTGTGACCTCATGATACCAATTTAACGGGCCTTGAGTAACATTTTTTTTAACCTCACCCTAGGGCATTTTTTTCATTGCTTTTAGAGAGAGGAAGGGAGAGAGAACAACATCATGAGAGACAGAAGCAAGCATCAGCTGGTTGCCTCCTGTAGGCGGCCTGGACCAGGGATAGTAAGTGTCCAGACTTGGATCAGCGATCAAACCTACAACCTAGGTATGTGCCCTGACTGGGAATCAAACCCACAACCTTCCGGTTATGGGACGATGCTCCAACCAACTGAGCCATACCAACTAGGGCTTGAGTAACATTTTAAAAATCTTTTGTTTTTGAAATAACTAGAGATGCACAAGAAGTAGCAAAAATAGTTCAGATAGGTCCTATGTGAGGTCCCATGTAGTCTTTCACCCAGCTTCCTCCAATGGCAACATCTCACAGGAGTATAATATCTTATTAAACCCAGGAGGCTGACATTGGCATAGTACATCTGACTACTACTGATGAGTGACCTTGCTCAGGCTTCACCAGCTCTTACATACACACCTTTACGTGCATGTGTGTAATTCTGTCACATGTGTAGATCTGTGTAACTGCCACCACCGTCAAGATACAGAACTCTCCCTCACCAGAAGTGATGTTCATCAGAAGTTGATGTTACCCCTTTATAGTCACCCTGTCCTCCCACACATCCTGCTCATACCCCTGGAAACCAGGGACCTGCTCTCCATTTAAGCAACATTTTAAATAATGAAATAGAACAGAGCAGATGGAAGGTAAAATGTCAGAGTGCATTTCAAAGTGGCTGGGGAAGTATTGATTTGGGGAACTTTTGCTCTGTTATACATGCATATGGATATGTATTGGGTTGTGGTAGGAAATATATCGCTTATGGAGAGTTGCAGGTAAAAAAAAACCATTGAGAAATGCTGCAATACAAGGCAGCCTGCAAAATCAGCAAAACCTTCCGGCCCCACTGGGGCTCACAGTCATGGAGTAGAGGCTGTTTTCCTCCTCTGAGGGCAGCTGTTGTCCTCCAGGCCTTTAATCGATGACTGTCTGCTTCACGTTTGGATGGAATGCCACCATCTGAACACTAAGTGTTGTGGATGTTCCTGCCCAGACCCGTGGAAGGGGGACAAAGGGAACAGAAGAAGTAGAGGGGCTTAAGCACTGTCCAAGGCTTCCCCTGGCCCAGCCTCCCCTGGGGCTTGAAAGCTAGCAGAAGCCAAGTGATAAGCCCCTCAGCTCTGCTGACTCCCCAGAGGCTGTTCGAAGGAGCAGAGAATGATGTTCCTGGGGCATTTTTTCATCTATGAGCCATTTCATGGTGTGCTGTGCACAGTCAGGCAATTTCAGAAAAACCCGATTCATCATCATTTTAAATAAAAATATTTGTTAACCTTTGCATTAAATTTAAGAGAAGTAAGCCTCTATTTTCTTGTTTTACAAATAAAGCTGTCTGTGTCGGTGGTTTTGGCAATTAGAGACCAAATCCCATGTTCCTGTCCCACTTCTCTGACTCTTCCTTTGCTTCCATGTTGGCTGGGGCTGCGGCAGCAGGATGGGCAACAGTGGCGGCAGCAGCCACGAGGGCAGCAGCTCCAAACACGGATGGATCAGCCAAGACGGCCTTGGACTTCTCAGCAAGGGGGAAGGTGTGATCCATCTCCAGAAGCAAAGCCTGGACCCACTTGCGTTCATTGATGGTAGAATGGGGTACGGAAGCAACAGCTGGCAATCAATCTTCGGACACACCCCGGCAATATTTCCGACACGCTGCAGGAAGCGAGAATGCAGAGGCTCCTCAGGGATGTTAAGCCCTTCTGGGCTGTAGATGCCGCCATTGTCAAGCACCCGCTGATTGATCCGCGCAAGGGGGGGGTGGGGGACATGTTCAGCAGTGCGGTTGCACTGGCTCCACTTTGTCTCCAGTTTTAAAAGCAGCATGTCACTCAGGATTCCAATGGTGTTTCTGGAGATTTCAGTGGTGAGGCTTAAAGCTTGGGAGGAGATCTTCTCGACCCCGGACCAGTGTTCTGAGCTGGCACGGTGACTTCACACTGAGGTTCTCCCTGCTGCACAGAAAACCTACATTTCTCCAGAGCTGGGTTGTTTGCCTGTGCTTGGGACAGCCTTGCACATTGTGCTTCTTGCCCATCAGGACCACAGCCTTCCTGCTCAGGAATGTGCATATCTGCTGCATCTGCTTGCAACCCTCATTGTCTCTTCCCACAATGAGGTGTTTTGGATAATCATCCAAGAACTAGATCTTAAAGAAGAAAAGGGCTTCCAGGCATCCCTGTCTTCCCTGGGCATCACCAGGATGCATTGGGAATTGTCACACAGGTTTAAAAACAATGCCACTCTCACAAAGACTCCTGGTAGGAGGAGGCATTAACATTCTAAATAATAGATTTCATATTAGGGATAATATTTTGTAATATTTTACAAAAAGTACATCTGACTAGAAAGTAAATGGTTGGATGCATGGATGAGGTTCCCATTGATTTTCTTTCTTATTTCTTATTTCTGATGAATTAGAGCATCCTGACTGAAAGGCATAGGTCATTTCAAATGGCAAGTGTTTGGTGAATTTGTCAAATCCTTTCAAACGCTATGAAAAGCTTTTTTCCTAGGATGTCCCTTAGCATCCTGCAGTTGCTAATGGGCTTGTCCTGCTCAAGAGCTGAGAGATGGACTGTTTCAGCCTGGGAGATAGGGGTGAGTGGATGGGTGACTGGTCCATTCTTAGGTTGCAGATAGCCCTGAAAACAACATCTTTGTGTTCTGTTGCAACACTGGGACATCAGTTTCAAACATGTGCAACCATATGCCATGGATCTATTTCACCAATGAGCAGAGTTGGAAGGAGTCCAGCTTTCAGGGCCTGCCTGAGTCATTAGCGATAGAGTTTGGTTGTCTTACGAAGTCTGGACAGCCTATTATCAATGCTAAGAATTTTTAGACTTTGGGCCTGAAATGATTGATTCCGGTCTTTCGAGATATTAAAAATTTGCTGCCAGATGTCAGTTGAATCAACATCCTGAAATCACAGAAATGACCTTTATTACAATTACCATTCTTCACTTCAAAACCTCATGTGAGCATTCTTTACTTTGACAGCCAACATAATTCATTTTGGAAAAGCAATGTCTCATGTTGGCTACTCCATTTTTCCCACAATGAAAATTGCACCGATCATCCAAATGCACGTACTGAAAAAAGGATATGCATGTGGATGATTGGTGCAATTTTCTCCATTTTCTTTTCTTTTTTTTAAACATATAAATCCTTTAATTTTGTGTAAATTTGGTACAGAATATTTTTTACTTTTTCCCTTTTTTTGTCAGTGATTTTCTTTTTAAAAAATATATTTTATTGATTATGCTATTACAGTTGTCCCATTTTCCCCCCTTTATTCTCCTCTGCCCTGCACACCCCCTCCCACCCACATTCCCCTCCTCAGTTCACGTCTATGGGTCATACATATAACTTTTTTGGCTTCTACATTTTCTATACTATTCTTAACATGCCTCTCTCTATCTTCTACCTACCATTTATGCTTCTTATTCCCTATACCTTTTCCCTCTTTCTTCCCCTCCCCCTCTCCCACTGATAACCCTCCGTGTGATCTCCATTTCTGTGATTCTCTTCCTGTTCTAGATGTTTGCTTAGTTTGTTTGTTGTTTTTTTTTTAGGTTCAGTTCGGTTGTTGATAGTTGTGAAGTTTTTGTCATTTTACTGTCCATATTTTTTATCTTCAATCTTTTTCTTAGATCTCTTTAACATTTCATGTAATAATGGCTTGGTGATGATGAACTCCTTGAACTTGGCCAAATCTGGGAAGCACTTTATCTGGCCTTTCATTCTAAATGATAGCTTTGCTGGATAGAGTAATCTTGGATGTAGGTCCTTGCCTTTCATGACTTGGAATACTTCTTTCCAGCCCCTTCTTGCCTTTCTTTTTGCTGCTTTTAAGATTCTCTATCTTCAATCTTGTGTAACTTAATGATGATGTACCATCATTGGTGTGTTCCACTTTGGGTCCAACTTTTTTGAGACTCTCTGGGCTTCCTGGAAATCTAGTTCTTTCACCAGATTGGAGAAGTTTTCCTTCATTATTTGTTCAAATAAGTTTTCAATTTCTTGTTGTTGTTGTTCTCCTTCTGGCACCCCTATGATTCGGATGTTGGAATGTTTAAAGTTGTCCTAGAGGTTCCTAAGCCTCTCCTCATTCTTCTGAATTCTTGTTTCTTTATTCAGTTCTGGTTGAATGTTTATTTCTTCCTTCTGGTCCAAACCATTAATTTGAGTTCCTGTTCCCTTCCTGTCACTGTTGGTTCCTTGTACATTTTCCTTAGTTTTGCTTTTCATAGCCTTCACTTTTTCCTCTATTTTGCAACCATACTCAACCAATTCTGTAAGCATCCTGATTATCAGTGTTTTGAACTGTGCATCTAATAGGTTGGCAATCTCTTCGTCCCTTAGTTGTAATTTTTCTGGAGCTTTGATCTGTTTTCACTTGGGCCATTTTTTTTTTTTTTTTTTGTCTCAGCATGCCTGTTACATAGTAAGGGGAGGAGCGGTGGGTATTTGCCAGGGTGGGGTAACCCACGTTGCTGCATTGTGGTGCTGTATGTGGGGGAGGGGCCCCAGAGGGAACAATGCCACTTGTTCAGCTCTTTCTTGGCTTTCAGTCACTGCTGCTGCTACCCACAAGCCATTTGGGCTCTTCTGGTGCTGATTCCTGGGTGGGTGGGTTTGGGTATGTTCTAGGACCCTGTGGTCCTCTTCAACAAACTCTCTTGTGAGGCTGGGGGTTTCTCCCACCACCTCAATCCTCACAGGTTTTTCCAGTCACAGGTTTTGAGGATTTATTTCCCCACACTGGAACCTTAGATTGTGTGGTCTGTCTAGCTCTCCAGTTGTTCCTCCTGGTTTATCTGCATGCAAATGTGGGACTGTCCACCCCTCCAGCCGCTGCTTCACCTCATCTACCAGCTGCCGCCTCACCCACTCTGTTCCTCCAGCCACCGCCTTGCCGCGAGTCCTCTCCACCCTGGCTGCCTGTCTCTGCCCCTCCTACCAGTCTGGATGAATGTTTCTTCTTTAACTCCTTGGTTGTTGGACTTCCATACATTTGATTTTCTGTCAGTTCTGTTTATTTTTTGTTTTTAAATTTGTTGTTGTCCTTGTTTTGGTTGTGAGAGAAGGCAAAGTGTATCTACCTACGCCTCCATCTTGGCTGGAAATATTTTTTCACTTTTTATTAGCGCTATTGTTTTTTTTCTCTTTTTAATTATATTTTATTGATTATGCTATTACAGTTGTCCTAAGTTTTCCTCTTTGCCCCTCTTCACCCAGTACCCTCCACTCCCTCAGGCAATTCCCCCTACCATCGGTCATGTCCATGGGTCATGTGTATACGTTCTTTGGCTACTCTGTTTCCTACACAATACTTTGCATCCTGATGACAATTCTGTAACTACCTATTTGTGCTTCTGAATCCCCTCACCTCTTCACCCATTACCCTACACTCCCCTCCCAACTGGCAACCTTCAAAACGCTCTCTGAATCCATGATTCTATCTCTTTTCTTGTTTGCTTAGTTTGTTTTTTAGATTCAATTGTTGATAGATTTGTATTTTAGGCCATTTTATTGTTCATAGTTTTGATCTTCTTTTTCTTAAATAAGTTCCTTTAACATTTCATATAATAACGGTTTGGTGACATGAACTCCTTTAGATTTTTGTTGTCTGGAAAGCTGTTTATCTGCCATTCTATTCTAAATGATAGCTTTGCTGGGTAGAGCAGTCTTGGCTGTAGGTCCTTGCTTTTCATGACTTTGAATATTTCTTGCCAATCCCCCCTAGCCTTCAAAGTTGGTTTTGAGAAGTCAGCTGACAGTCTTATGGGCACTCCCCTGTAGGTAACTAACTTATTTTCTTTTGCTGCTTTTAAGATTCTCTCTTTACCTTTAACCTTTGACATTTTGTTTATGATGTGTCCTGGAGTGAGCCTCTTTGCACCCATCTTGTTTGGGACTCCCTGTGCTTCCTGGACTGGCTTGTCTATTTCCTTCACCAAATTAGGGAAGTTTTCTTTCATTATTTTTTCAAATAGATTTCCAATTTCTTGCTCTTTCTCTTCTCATTCTGGCACCTCTATGATGCATATGTTAGACCTCTTGAAGTTGTCCCAGAAGTTGCTTACACTGTCCTCATTGTTTTTGATTCTTTTTTCTTCTCCTTGTTATGATTGCTTTTTTTTTGTTTCCTTGTGTTCCAAATCATTGATTTGATCCTTGCCTTCATCCACTCTACTGTTGTTTCCCTGTAAATAGTTCTTTATTTCAATTAGTGTATCCTTTGTTTCTGACTGGATCTTTTTTATGCCTCTGAAGTCCTCACTAATATTCTTGAGCATCCTTCTAACCAGTGTTTTGAACTCTGTATCTGATAGATTGCTTATCTCCATTTTGTTTAGTTCTTTTTCCGGAGTTTTGACCTGTTCTTTCATTTGGGCCATGTTTCTTTGTCTCCTCATTTTGGCAGCCTCCCTGTGTTTGTTTCTATGTATTAAGTAGAGCTGCTTTGACTCCATGTCTTGGCAGTGTGGCCTAATATAGTAGGTGTCTTGTAGGGTCCAGTGGCACAGCCTTCCCTATATCACCCAAGCTGGGTACTCGAAGTGTTCCCTTTGTGTGGGGTGAGTAAACTCTTCTCTAGTAGTTGAGACTTAGTTGCTTTTTGCAGATCAATGAGAGGGATTTACCCAGGCCAGTCAGCTGCAAGGACTCACTGTGAACACTGACTACCAACCTCCACCCTCCGTGGAGGATCAGCTGTGTAGGGGCATGGTGGTGCTGCTCTGATGTGCTTTGTAGCTGTCCACTAAGTGTACTGACACTGAGGTTTCCCAGGTGGTGCAGGCCAAGGTCAGCCCCCACCTGTGTTTTGCCCAGGGCCACCCTGACTGAGCTATAAAGCTATCTATGCTGGCTGCTACTTGTTCTGGGTTTAGAGATTCCCAGGAGAAGTCAAGCTGTGAATCTAGGCTGGTTGCTGCTAGTGCTGGACCTGGGGCTCACTGAGGCCAGCTGTTGCTTGTTTGATAGGATTTAGGAAGTTTTGGAGCATGAGCCAAGAGCAGCCATTCATACGGAAAAACAACTTGGGTGGGCTCATAAATTGGGTCGGGTGGGTCTCTGGGGATCTCCAGGGCAGGTCACACAGTGTTAGCCAGGCTGATGGAGTCTCAGATATGGCAGCAGCTTGCTGGCTCTGTGGGGGGAGGGTTTAGAAAAGGGACAATGGCCTCTGCTCCCCTTGATGCCAGACACTTCAGTTTCTCCCTGTTTACCACTGGGCCTTCAAGATGCTACCCTGGCTCTGGAGCTCAGAGGGAGTGAATCTGATTAGGTGAGTCCTTTTGTGGATTCCTTAGGAGGAACTTCTTGGGAATCCAGAAGTTTCTTCTACCAACTCAGTCCCCACTGGTTTTTGTAGCCAAAAGTTAGTGGGACTTACCTGCCTGGCTCTGGAACCTTGGGCTGTAGGGCCTGGGACTCCTTGTTCCTGAGATATCCCTCCTGAATTTATATCTACCACATGTGGGTGAGGAGCCAGCATGTTCTGCATCTGCATCCCTCCTACCAGTCTGGATGGATTTGGTTTCTTTAATTCCGCAGTTTTCAGACTTCCATTCAACTTGATTTCTGATTGTTCTCGGTGATGGCTATTCTACATTTTGGTTGTAATTTTATTTTATTTATTTATTTATTTTTAGAGAGGGGAAAGGGAGGGAGAAAGAAGGGGAGAGGAACATCAGTGTGTGCCTGATTGCCTCTCACATGCCCCCTACTGGGGACCTGGCCTGCAACCCAGGCATGTGCCCTGACTGGGAATTGGACCTGCAACCCTTAGGTTCACAGGCTGGTGCTCAATCCACTGAGCCACACCAGCCAGGGCTTTAGTTGTAATTTTGATGTGGTTATGTGAAGAAGAGGTGAGCCATGTCTGCCTACACCTCCATCTTGACCGGAAGCCCACTTATTTTCTTAAACAGTGATTCAAGATCAAGAGAATGTCATCAACCATTGGTTCTCCTGTGGGGATAACCCCAGTGTGGATTGACATTCAGATGTACCCTTTTTTCTTTACCTGGTAACACCCCCACTTATGGACACAGAACTTGCCACCTATCAGTAATGATTCATGGCAGGTGTTTTAGGTCACATTACAACTTTCAGGCTATTTAACACAGGCATGTCAGTTTCCCATAGCGTGGTTCTCACTGGTAACCAGTATGATAGTCATTAATTCTTTTTCCTCATGCAAGCAAGCACTATGGCAAGGACAACTGTCCCCACATAGTTTCCTCCTGGCATTTCCCAAAGTGTCATGTGCAGGCCAAAGTATGTGAGAACAGGTGTGCCTTCTCCTTCTCTTCCCATGCTACAATTATCTTGGAAGACCTGCTCTATGTGGCCCAGCCACAACACGAAAGGGGATAACACAGCTGCATCAGACTTAAGAAAAGCATGGTTTCCAGGTGTATCTGTTCCAGGTAGTCTAGCCTAACTTGATCTGTACGCAGGCCAAAAGTTGATTCCTACTTTGGACATGGCATTTCAATCCAGCTATTTAGCAAACGAGCTGCTCATACACGTATGATAGTGATGACCTTTCTACAATATGTGCCCCCACATTTTATCTGATGTTCTATACATGTTTTATACAGGAATTTTGTTAATAAATTTCTTTCCTGGCATGACATTTTAAATTTGGTGCTGGTTTTATCACAGTCTTGAGAGGAAGGCAAACTACTTATTTTTCCCCAAAAGTGTGGGAGTTTGAATACTGTCTGTGGTTTTGGTCTCTTCTTTGTCCTTAGCCACAATATTACATACTGCAAAGCATTATCTCGTACTTGTCCTAGAAAAACTCAGTTGTTGTACTAGAAAGGTTAGAGTATTTTGTCTGAAAGCAATGCAAAAGTTTGATGAAGTTTCTTAGAAGACAGTACACACTCAACTTGACTTTTCCTTTTCTATTTCTTAGAGAAATAATCATTCATTTGATTTATACAGACTCATATTCCATATTCACAAAGGGTTCTGACCCACTGCTTATATGTGGGGTGATTTTCTGAATTGTTGTAGTTTATATTACTGTGCTCATTACCCTCTCCATGCCTCAGGCGACTATTTTTAAATCAGTAACCCAATGTTCTAAACTGGGAAGATAACATAACTGTCTTACCCCGGGTCCTCAGGAAAGCAGAGCCTGAGGCAACGATTAAAGTTCTGATATTTTCTTTGGGAGGAGCAAACCTAGGGCAATGAGGGCGAGGAAAAAGGGGCTGAGGAGAGAAAACAAGTGAATCGATGTGACGTATAATGTTACTGTTCTGGCTAGGCATCACTATCAGTCAGGAAGAGAAACAGTGGGCTGTACAGCAGGCACGTCCACTTCCCACGTGCGACTTCCCTGAAAGGGTCACAACTCCATGGAAAAGGCGGAATTTATCTGCCAGC
Source organism: Macrotus californicus (assembly GCA_007922815.1). NCBI lineage: Eukaryota > Metazoa > Chordata > Mammalia > Chiroptera > Phyllostomidae > Macrotus > Macrotus californicus. The sequence goes on from VMDR010001792.1 coordinate 42,682, forward strand.
TTGCCCTGTCTTCTGTATCCCAGGGTCAGTATACACCCTCCTGGTGGCCGCGTGGCCCTCACTACTGGGTTGTGCCATTTAATCCCTTGGTGGCTTCTTAGGCTCATTTCTGTACTCTATTAAATGAAGATAATGTAAGACCTCCCTTATGAAGTGCTTTGAAGACTAAACTGGATAATAAATTTAAAACCTTAGCCATCACAGGTACTCAGATAAATGAGTACTCAGCCTCAGACCAGAGAGTTCCCATTCATCTACGAAATGATAAGGAACTTGTGATCAGCAGCCTGAAAGGAACAGTGGAGACAGCTGGGTGTGGTGACAGACTTCAAACCTGGTCCAACACTGATGGCAGCTCATTTGACCATATTCATGAGAGTGGAGGGAAAGAACGGAATCCAAAAATGTTTCTGTAGGAATAATACTAAGCAAAAATTAAATGACTTAAGATGGAAAAGACCAATCAATGGCCAAACACAATAGCTTATAATGGCTCCCTCAGGAAAACGTCTACTTCAATACTGTTCCAGGAATTCAGAGAATGTTGGAAATCATTTATTCTACTTTGTTTCTGCCTTTTTTTCTTTTCTGTAAATATCATGTAGACCAAGAGCAAAAGTTCGCATTTCCATCCGTAGTCTCACTGGGGCAGTTACTCCTTTAAGTCTGGGAGGTAAGAAAATCAAAGTTCCAAGAACTGGCCCTCGACTTTCCCCCACAAGGAGTCCCCTTATTTTGAATGGCACAGTTACAGGTTTCACTACGGAGTGGCAGCCCCACTGCATTTCAGCCAAGAAGCTGCTGCTGAAGAAAAAATACCTCAAGCCCTGCTGAAAACACATCCAGGGTTAACAGAGTTAAGTTAAACCCTGAAGCCAAGACATTTAAAAATGGTTATTCTCGTGTTGCTTGTTACTTCTTCACATGGCATACAACTGAATACCTTAATTCTCTGTTGAGTCCCTAAGGACACAATTTTCAGTCAGCAAATACCTCTTGAGGTTTGGGGTGGGACTAAAAACATTAATATGCAAGCACTGCATGAGCTTCCTACACTCAAGGAGCTTACACTTAGGTTGAAAACATGTGAATTAACTAACAGTAGTGAAAAGGATGTTCTAAGGTCATGCAAGATTCTGGGCAAATGAATGATGAAGATAGCTAAGAACAGGACAAATCAGTAGAGATGTAGACTGAAGGCAGATTTTGAAAGGATGGAAAGAGGTCGGTTGGAGAGAAGGGGTTGAAAGGAGCAGACAGTCTAGGCCTGGGGAATGTCATGAGTAGAGGTATAGAGGGGAAGTGTGCATGCCACAGTCAAAGAGCAGTGGGAAATAATAACATCAAGTGTTTACTGCGTACTTACTGTCCATTTGGTTGTGCTAAACCCTTCAAAATTATTCTTATGTAGTCCTCTAATGGCCCCACAAAATAGACATTCTTAATCATCTCAGTTTACTGAGGTAACTGACCTTGGAGAGTGAGTGCCTTGCTCAAGATGAAAGTGTTAGTTACTAGCTGGCAGGGATTTGAACTCAGGACCAGGGTTCAGGTCAGACTGTGCCTTACATGCTAGACCTATGGGGTAATGGGTGTGCAGAAAGAACACAAGGAGGAGTGAGCCTTGGCTATAGCCTGGTTGGGGAGGCAGATGAGATCTCCAAGCAATAGCACAGCAGAGTGCAGGACGGGCTGGGGCAGGGATCCAGGGCCAGTGGAGGTTTGGAAATCAGACTGTCAGGCAGCACCCCAGGAGCTCTGGGGGCAGGTGACCAGCAGTCGGTGTTTGCTCAGGCCCTCAGGTGACGCTGGTGATGCTGCAGGCTGAGAACCATCTAGTGATAGCTGTGGGAATTAAAAGGGCCCACTGGCGAGAAGTCACCAAGGCAGATTTAACAGAAAACCCGTATCAGTGGTGAACTTCTATCAGCTCACACAGTCTGCACGTTGGTTGGTGACTGGTTGGCTGTGCAGGAAAAGAAGAAAGGGAGCAGCGGTCAGCCTTCCCTCAGAGGCTTCCGGTCGGGGGCATGAAAATAACCACGGTCAGATTTGGACCTTTTAGGCCTGGGTTTGAGTCCTGGGCCTGCCACAATCTTCACCTCTTTGCGTCAGTGTCCTCATGTAACACGGAAATGGCAACAACAGCCACCTCTCCAGGGTCTTGTGGGTGTGAAATGAGACCATGTAAGAAAACACGCTATCGAATATAAAAATGCAGATTGTTATTAGTGACGTATGGAGGGGTAAAGGGAGGCCATGCTTATGACTTCATTTTATGAAGTAGGAACTCTCTGTATGTAGAGATAAAGTGACGAGACGATCACTAACTGTGGGTGTCCTTGTGGACAGTTAAGGGCCCCAAGGTCTGGGATGAAAATACAGATTTAGGATTCATCGGCAGAGAGATAAGCGAGTGCAGGGTTGCTTTTTGTCAGAAAGAGGGTTAAATAGAGAGTCTATATTTATATAAAATACCACACCTCACAAACTTCAAAATTGTGGGAAGACAAGACACATGACACCCCCAAAGGTGCTTCTGGCATAGTTTAGGGAACCCTGAAGAAAAAGATTATCATATGATAATTTCTGGCTAGAGGATGAAACAAGAGTTTTTAAAATTCACTTAGGACGGTATTCAAAAATGCTGGTAAGTTTTTTATCCCTAAAATTACCCAGAAGCTTTAGATATAACATAGGAATCTTGAGGGTGCACAGTGCTGCTGAGACCATTGAGAGAACCACTTTAAGAATTAAAATACAGGATGCACCAGAATAGACTGGTATGGAATACAGTTGTAATTAGTATAGCATTCAAGCTACAAACTCAGTCTGCAAGAAATAGAACACTTAATTAGTTAATTTATTTTTTGCTTTTGTGGTTTATTTACTATTAGAGCTTACTTTGAGAAATGTTTTTGGAAGAATAATTGAAATATGATTTGATACAATGCAGAGGTTTTCAGTCTAGTCATGAAGTTGAGCAATCATTACTACTATCTAATTGCTGAACATTTTCATCACCCCAAAGAGAAATATCATACCTGTAGCTGTCACTCCATTCCTTCTACCCTCAGTACCTGGCAGCTGTTTGCTTATTGTGGACATTTTATGTAGATGAAATCATAGTACGTGGACTTTCGTAACTGGCTTCTTTCACTTAACATAGTGTTTCCCAGGTTTCTCCATGTTGCAGCATGAATCAGCACTTCATTTCTTCTTATTTCTGAATAATATTCCACTGTACAGTCATCAGTTTAAGCAGTCATCAAGTCATGAACGTTTGGGTTGTTTGCACCCTTTGAATGTTTAGAATAATGCTGCAATGAGCATTGGTGGACAAGTTTTTGAGTGGACATAAGTTTGCAGTTCTCTTGGGTCTACATCCAGGAGTGCAATTATTGAGTCGCGTGTTAACTCTATTTAACATTTTGACTAACTGCCATACTTTCTTCTCAAAGAGCCTGCGCTATTTTATATACCCACCGGTAGTATATGAGGGTTTCAGTTTCTCCACACCCTTGCCAACACTTTATTGTCTGTTTTTATTTTTATTAATTATCCCAATAGTCGTGAAGTGGTATGTCATTGTGGTTTTGACTTTCCATTTCCCTAGTGACTAATGATGTTGAGCATCTTTCCTTGTTCTTACGGGTCATTGGCATATCTTCTTTGGTAAAATGTCTATTCAAATCCTTTGCTTACTTAAGGAAATGGGCTATTTGCCTTTTTCCTGTTGAATTTTAAGAGTTCTTTATATACTTTTGGTACAAGTACCTTATAAGTTATATGATTTGCATATATTTTCTTCCAATCTGTGCATTATCTTTTCACTTTATTAGTACTCTCCTTTACATTATAGCACAGAGGTTTTTATACTTTATTGAAGTCTATCTTTTTAAAACATGGCTTATATTTTTGATGTAATAGCTAAAAACAACATTTCCTAGCTAAAATCACAAAAATCAGCACCTATATTTCCTAAGGGTTTTGTACTTTCAGCTCATACAGTTAGGCGTCGGACCCATTTTGCACTAGTTTTTGTATGTGGTGTGAGGTTGGTCCCAACTTCGTTCTTTTGCATGTGGATATCTGGTTGCCCCAGCATCACTTGCTGAAAAGCTATTCTTGACTTGTTACACTGTCTTAGCACACTTGTCATAAATCAGTTAGTCATATCTAGTAGTTTATTTCTGGACTTTCAATTCCATTCCATTGACTTATTTGTCTATCCTCAAACCAAGATTGTACTGTCGTGATTACTACAGTTTCTTTATTTTCTGTCCTTGTTTTTTGGCATATTTTATTGATTATGCTATTACAGTTGTCCCATTTTTTTCTCCCCATATTCCCCTCTGCACTGCACCCCCCTCCCACCAGCATCCCATCCTTAGTTCATGTCCATGGGTCATACATATAAGTTCTTTAGCTTCTCCCTTTCCTATATTATTCTTAACTCCCCTGTCTATTTTGTGCCTACAAATTATGCTTCTTATTCCCTGTACCTTTGTCCCCTTTCTCCCCCCTACCTCTCCTCATTGATAACTTTCCATGTGATCTCCATTTCTGTGATTCTGTCCCTGTTCTAGTTGTTTGCCTAGTTCGTTTTCGTTTACGTTCAGTTGTTGCTAGTTGTGAGTTTATTGTCATTTTACTGTTTATAGTTTTGATCTGTTTCTTAGATAAGTCTCTCTAACATTTCATGTAATAAGGGCTTGGTGATGATGAACTCCTTTAACTTGACCATATCTGGGAAGCACTTTATCTGCCCTTCCATTCTAAATGATAGCTTTGCTGGATAGAGTCATCTTGGATGTAGATCCTTACCTTTCATGACTTCAAATACTTCTTTCCAGCCCCTTCTTGCCTGCAAAGTTTCTTTTCAGAAATCAGCTGGGTTTGTGTACATTCTAGGATCCTGTGGTTCTTTCCAGTGAACTCTCGTGAGGCTGGGAGTTTCTCCTGCCACTTCAACTCACACAGGTTTTTTTCAGTCAGAGGTTTTGAGGCTTTATTTCCATGCAATGGAACCCTGGGGTGTGTGGTCTGTCTCACTCCCCAGTTGTTCCTCCCAGCTTATCCACACATAAATGTGGGGCTGCCCACCTCGCCTGCCGCCATCTTATCCAGTCTTCCGGTCACCACATTGCTGAGTCCTCTCCACCCCAGTTGCCCATCTCCACCCCTTCTACCAGTCTGGATGAATGTTTCTTCTTTAACTTCTTGGTTGTCGGACTTCCATACAGTTCAATTTTCTGGCAGTTCTGGTTACTCATTGTTTTTAAACTTGTTATTGTCCTTCTTTTGGATGTATGAGGAGGGAAAGTGTATCTACCTATGCCTCCATCTTGGCTGGAAGTCATAAATAAAATCTTTTATTAAAAAAATATCCTTTTATTTATTCATATATTCTTCAGTTTATTTTTTCAATATCTTATAGTTTTCAGAGTATAGGTTTTCACGTTCTTGGTTAAATTTACTACTAGATATTTTATGCCTTTGATGTAATTGTATGGGATTGTTTTTTAATTTCTCCTTCTAATTGTTTGTTATATAATAATAATTATTATAGAAACAACAGATTTCTGTATACTGATATTGTATCCTGCAACTTTACGGAATTCATTTATTAGTTCTAATAGTTTTGGTTGGAGTCTTTAGGGTTTTCTACATATGGTATCATGTTGGACAGCTTCTTAATTCCCAACTTTTTTGGTGATGACTATGAAAATGCAGCAGCTTCTGGAGGGCTGTTCCCCTAAGCCTTCTGATGATTTTGTAAACATATAACTCACAGTATTAAACTCCTTTCTGCTTAAAGTGCCTAGGGCACTTCCATTTTCTGCTGCTGAACCCTGACTGATACATTTCACACTTCTAAGTGTGAAGCATAAATTTACAATAACTTATAGTAGGAAGGAACTCCATGAAGAGCTAATTTTTTTCTTCTCTCTGAATACTAATGCAAGTTATTTGAAACATAAACATTTTTATGATGTATTCTAATTTTGATATGTACATTATGCCATCACCTGAACTTTTCTGGAACTATGGGGTATTGGAATATAAATATTGTCATAGCTCAAAACTCTATGCATCAGAAAAAGATGCCAGAGATTTCTTCAATTTGAAATAGAGGTGCTTGCCAAAAAAGCAAACAGACTTGACTCAACAAGAGTTACTGGGGATCAGAAAACTATAATTTTTCTTCTTAAATTCTATATGCAACATTTCTAATGTTAAGTAATTTGTTACTTTGTCACAGTATAGCATGCATTCATTCTTAAGACACAGTTGGCCCAGAAGGTGGTCCATATGAAAGCCCATACGAAGTTTCAAATTAATTATTTAGAGAAAAAGTTTATTTCAAAATTCTAGCTCATTTTAATAATAATATAAATAACTGCTATATATGATGGTTTTTTTATGCTCCAGCTGCTGTGCTGCGTGTGTTTTACCTCATGTGCACTATAGGCTTGAACGTTCCCCTAAGTCAGTGTTATATTTTCGTCTCACACATGGTAAACTGACATTCAGTGAGATAAGGCGTCTTGCTCTCGGTCACAAAACCAGTAACTGCAGAGATGTCATCAGCACCTAGATCCTTTTGACTCTGAAGCTCAGAGCACCCCCCACACTTTCTTCTCCCCACAGAGACCCATCTGAGATACCAGGACATTCAGGGGTTCATGTAACTTTAAGACATGCAGGATGTCTGCTGCAAATTCTAATGTAACTAAAGGATGATAAAGGGATTTTTTTTTAAATCTCATTTTCTTTTCTGGTGAAAATCTGGTCATGTAAAATTTTTATATGTCTTAATTCATGGAGTTCTAGGAAAAGGAGCCAGTAATGGGTACTCACAAAAAGGTAAATCTGACTACCTGAGGACTCTGTGCCATTACCTTTTGTCAAAGTTTGTACAGACCTGATGTTTGCTGGGTCTCACTCCTAGTGAGAAAAAGACTCCCACAGAGAGGAGTGTCTGGTAAATACCTAACTGTCATCAGGATAGCCCTCTTCCTCATCTTCACCCCTCCCCAAATAGCTGTATGTACATCCCTGCAATGACCCATGTTCTCAGTGCTGTGCAAAGAAGCCCATCAATGTCTCCCTCATCTGTTCAAATGATATTTCCTGTTTGCTCAATGTTTATGACAAAAGGGATTGGAGGAGGCAAAACTGCCACCCACAGCAAAGGACTTTGTTCACCTAGGTGTTGGATTCTCGGCCTTGGCAACTGGTGCTGAAAGACTTGGGGCTGGGTTTAATTTTGAGTGTTGCCCAATCCCCAACCTAAGCAGTTACCAGTTTGCAAACAAGTGCTGGCTTCTCTTCCCTGGGTACAAACGTCATGGAGGGGTCAGAGGTCCCGGGTTGTTCAGTCATGGCGTCACCAGCTTTTCTCAGGAAGAGCTGAGACCAACTGCTATTTCTTGGAGAACAGCCTCGAGGCCCCCAAAGCAATGGGGCCTCCAGAAGCTCCACGTCAGAACTTCTGCCCTGAATCAAATATAAGGTGCCCCGCAGCCAGAAATCAGCTGATTCAGTGTTTGCTGACTCTTCAGACTGGACCTTCCTCCTATAATCTCTAAGCTTGTTTTTAATAAATGTTTAACTTCTTGGTTAATTTCCTTGATTTCAGAGGGTAATTTTTCACAACTTAGATAAATGCTTGCTGAGCTGTTGGCGCACTCAAAACAGTAAACAGCTCAGACAGCTTTGTGTCTCCCTGACACACTCCCTTGCTCTGTGGGCTTGCATTATCCATGAAGTTTGTTCTTATATTCTCCCTGCCATCTGCATAATTGCCAGCATTTCATGAGGTTTGCTTCTCTCTTTGCCTTTGGGAAAAGAATTGTTTGTTCAACCATCACTAAACTGATATTTTTCTGGCTTCGTGTCTCTCATTTCTTGAAAAATAGTATATAATTAACTCTGAAATTTTGATGGTTTTCATGCTACTGCCTTTTCTTTGGCAATTCACCTGCTTTCTACTTTCTTCCTCCCCATCTGTTTATTACAGAGAGGGGGACTTCTCACCCAAATTCTTATTCCATTTGCTTTTTAAAAGGCTTTGTGGTTCTATGGAAAAAGAATATATTATCTGCTGCCATAGAGCCTGAACTGCCTCCTTTGTCATTTTGCCTGAGCCCCCGGGGACACATCCCCCAACCTCAGTACTTGGGTATTAGACTTGGAGGTGCCAGTGTAATCCCATAATGGAACCACATTTAAAAGCTAGATAGATTCCTCGGAGTACTGTTTCTCTAATATGTTTCCATTACCGGTATTTGTCGATATGCGCCTGAGACAGCAAAACTACTGGGAAGATTTTTGATAATGGGAGAGAAGGGCCAGGGTGACATGGATCTTAGCATATTTTTTCCAGTGTTTTTTTCCTCTCTTGCCATACCTTAAACAGGTTTCCTTATTTTCTTTTATTTTTTGCTCTTATTATGTTGAGCTTTCTAATAATAGCAAATGATTTAAACTAGAAGTCCGGTGCTAAGATTTTGGATGGCAGGCCCCTTATAGTGCAGGCTTCTTCTGCTAGGTGAGTGTTCTAGGAACCCATCTATATCAGCATACCAGCAGGCCTTGTTGTGAGAGGCTGCATTTGGCTTCAGTGAATTTTTGTTTTGAAGACTCTTTCGATGTATTTCCCCATTTCATCATGGGTGATTAATGAGTGAACCTGCCCACACCACACTGAGTGTTCAGCAGTTTTTGACCAAAACATGGCGTGACCCCTATGCTGCACCCTCCCCATTCACCCGATGTCACCCCCCCCTGGTTTTTTTGTTGAGGATGAAAAAGGTCCTCAAAGGGAAACATTTTGCTGATGTGGAAGAGGTAAAACAAAAAATGGCAGAAACACTAAAAGGCATCAAAATTGACAAATTCAAAAACAGTTTTGAGCAGTGGAAAAAATGTCTCAATAAGTGTATTGCATCAAATGGAGAGTATTTGCAGGTGGCTGAAGTTTAAACATGTAAGAATAAACACACAATTTTTTACAAAAAAATTCCATGTTGGGGGCCTATATATCCTTTCACATGACTTTTCAGAGGCCTGATTTTCCATTTTAGGACCTTGTGTCAGGTGTCAGGAACTCCCCTGTGCTGGCACAGTGCCATGCCACTGGGTGCTCCATCAACATTTCTGGACTGGACTGGACTGGAAGTGATGCATTTTATGGAAAACGTCAAATAGTAGATTGGAATAGTCAGAGTGGGGATTTAGGGAGACTAGATTCTGAGCATCCAAAGGCACCTAAGGTGTTCTCAGTTTCCTGTTTTTCCTGTTGTCATTGTTGTTGAATTTCTTTAGAACAACATGAATCATTTTCAAGCCTCTCATCAGAGTGGTGGTGAGTATTCTCATCACACCGGGGGAGACAGGAAACTGGCCCTCAGGGCCAGCATCAACGTGTAATTTAGACTTTCTGTCTCTGAGATGATTGAGGTGTGGACCTGCCTGGAAGTCTGCAGGTTGGACTAGACACCCTGCTGAGGCCTTCGCCAACCCTGTGGTTCTGTGATCCCAGGGTACAATGGTAGAATGACTAGCCCACAGCTGCTTTAACATAAAACTCAGAAGACAGTGGAAGTATGAAGGGCAGTTAACCTGGGTGACCTAAAATTGTACAATGTGACTTTCTTTCACAAATGGATAAGAATACCACTTGAGTATTATGATATATGCCTCCCAGCCAGGGCAAGTATCACGATATTTTAATAGCTCTGGAGATTATAATTTTTGAAATGTAAATCAGATCTGTCTTCATTTATAATATTCCAGTGCCTTCTCCTTGCCAGTTGGATAAAATCCAAACACTTCATCATGGCTCTGCATTGGTGCTTCCCCTCCTCACCACCTAGGCCTCTGTTCATTCTGGTCTACATTTCACTTATCTTCTGTGCCCCTAGAGGATTACCCAAAGCAGCTGCTCTTGTTTAGGGAGTGAGCCTTAAAATCACCTGGATTCATGTTTGAAAATACAATTTCTATCTGCCCCTCTCTTCCTCTACCTTTTGGAATAGAACTTCTGTGGGGGTGGGCCCCTGGGACAGCTGTAATATTTTAAAGCTTCCAGGGGATTCTGATATACCCCGACATTTGGGACCTACTACTTCCAGGGAAGCTTCTGGGCCCACCTGCTATCTGGGCACCACATGGCTGGAGCCATTTTCCCATCAATGGGCCAACACCCCAAAATCCAGACCAAGAACAGAAGACACAGATAGAGGGACGACTCCCTCTCCCATCCACCTGGGTCCTACCATTTGATTTCCTGCCTCCCATCGGGGGGTTGCCTCTTTATCCAATAGTCAATCCCAGATACAGACTCACCTTCAAGAGAGACCTCCCCGCCATCCACAAGTGTGCCTGCACCTGACAGGCTCAGCAGGGGGACCATGTCAGTACATGAAAAACACAGTCCAGTGTGTCCAGCTCCTGCAAGTTCTGAATACCTGACAGGTCATCTAAATTTCTGAGGACTACTGCTGCTTTTCAAGTGTTATATATTTATTTGTACATTTATATATTGTTATATATACTAAGCATCCCTATCTGCACAGCTCCCTGTGTGTCAAGCGCCCCTGGTTGCCCTTCTGACCTTGCTGACTTTCACAATACTTATGGAAGCCCCTTTCCCACTGCTGGCAGTTAAGCACCAACACCCAACCTCTCTTGTTTCAAGACCCTGCCATGTGCACAGAGATGAGTCTATGACTTCCTCTCCTACCCTCCACCCTGCCCACAGGGGCCACCACACATAACTACCTTCTGATGCTGGTGTCCCTCACCAGCCCATGACTGTTGTGAAGAGTGTGTCCCGTAGGATCTCTCATGGAACATAATCCTCTGGGGGCTCTCATGGCCTCACATCCATTCCACACTCACTTCCTTGACCTTCATTCTTTAGTGGAAATCCACAGAATGTGAAATTCACCATTTTAAAGTACACAACTCAGTGGCATTTACTATAGTGATAATGTTGTGCAACTACCACCTCTATCTAGTTCTAAAACACTGTCATCTCCCCAAGAGAAACCCTGGACCATTAGGCAGTCACACAACATCCCTTCTCCCTGCAGCCCCAGGCACCACCAATCTGATTTGTATCTCCACGGGTTCACCACTTTTAGACCCATCACACTGAGTGCAGGGATTGCACTGGCCTGGCTTCTGCACTGCTTTTGCAGGAGACCACACTGTTAAAGGCACACTGAGCCAATGAACTGTGGCTAGGTAGGGTGGGGCGGGTGCAGACAGGGTCACGGGGCCTCCTAGGCAGGGGCTGTGGACTGTAATTTCTCTTGGAAGGAAGCATGAGAAAGCATGCCAATATGATATCTCTAGAACAACACTTGAAAATAATTTGTGAAAGTCTGCTTGCTAGGGCGAGAACTGAGAAATCTAAGAGCCAAGTAGAGAAAAAAATATGAAGAAAAGGAATACGGAGGAGAGAAGTTTTACAATGTAATAATTTTCCGACTGCCTGGACTGGGTGGTCCACCAGACCTCTCTGTCATGAAAGCTTCTAAACTTTGGTATACATGAGAATCTCCTGTACAGTGGCTTAAAAATACACTACAGGTTTCCCAGGTTCTGATTCTTTGGGTTCTAGAGATGATGTGTTGGGAATCTATATTTCTAAAATATGCTCCTCTGATTATTATGATATACATAAGAATTTAACCTATAGAGATTTTCAATAAGAGGAGAATTAAAACAATAGAAAAATCAAGCCTCTTTCCTGGTCAGAAAATCCCTTCTCAGCTGCCTGCCATCTGCCCTGGCTCTGGAGGGTAATTGTCTCAAATGAGAAACTAGAATTCGTTTTAAAGCTTAATCATGATAATGGTAATAATAACAATAAGTGATATAATAAAAAAGCAATTCGATTCTAGGAATGGAAAGGTATATAGTCATGCAGGAGAAGAAAGGAATCCAAATTCTAATTAGGAATTTTCAAAGACAGTCTTGGGACTTCCAAGCCAAAAAGGAGTAACAGAACTGGGTTTACCCTCTCAGCTGAAATACCTGGAAAAAATTGGACAAAATGTCCAGGTTGCAGGATACAAGATCAATATAAAATCCCAGATTTTCTCTATATACCAGCCATGAACCATCAAAAGTTGCAATGTAAAAAAAAATATTATTTACTATAGCATCAAAAATTATGAAATGTTGGGAGTAAATCTGACAAAAGATGAGTAAGACATTTGAAAAATACAAAACAATGCCCTGGCCAGTGTGGCTCGCTTGGCTGAAGCATTGTCCTGTAGCCAAAAGGATGCTAGTTCGATTGCCAGACGGAGCACATTCCTGGGTTGCAGTTTCAATCCCTGGTCTGCATGATCGATGTTTTCCTCTCACTTCAATGTTTCTCTCTCTCTAAAAGCAATGAAAAAATATTCTTGAGGAAGAAAGAAGAAAGAAAGAAAGAAAGAAAGAAAGAAAGAAAGAAAGAAAGAAAGAAAGAAAGAAAGAAAGAAAGAGGAGGGAGGGAGGGAGAAAGAAAACATTGCTGAGAGAAATTAAAGAATACCTAAATAAATTGAGAATTATGCTGTATTCATGGGTCAAAATATCAGTCAAAATTCTCACAGAATGGTGTAGGAATTGATAAGCTGACTCTAGAGTCCATATGGAAATGCAAGAAACTAGCATAGCCCAAATAACTTTGCAAAGAACAAAACTGGAAGCCTAGTACTACCTGATTTCAAGGCTCATTTTAAAGCTACAATAATCAAGACGTAACATTGGTGTAAGATAAGCAAATAGATCAATGGAACAGAATGTGGACTCCGGAAATAAGATGCATACATACACAGACAACTGATTTTTGAGAAAGGTACAAAAGCAATTCAGTGAAGAAACGAAGGTGCTGGACAAGTTCCATGCACAAAAAAAAATTGAACTTCAATCTGTACCTTGAACCATATATAAAAACTAACTTAAAATATATGGTAGACCAAAATGTAAACCTAAAACAGTAAACTTCTAGAAGAAAACATAAGAGAAAATCTTGTGAATTTGGGCTAAGCAAAGATGTTTTTTAGAGATTTCAAAACACAATCTATTTAAAAGTATTGATCAATAGGTCTTCATCAAAATTAAGAACTTCAGCTCTTCAAAAGACACTGTTAAAAGATTAAAAAGACAAACCACAGTTTTGAAAAAATATTTGCAAATCATATATTTAATAAAAAGGTGGTATGCATAATGTGTAAAGAACTTTCAAAATTCAGTAAGAAAACATTCAACCCAATTTTAAAACTGGGAAAAAGATGAGCAGAAAGTTCACCAGTGGAGGTAGACGGCCGGCAAACAAGCATGTAAAAGATGCTTAACATCAATGTCATTATGGAAATGCAAGTTACAAAATCACAGTGAGATACCACTATCCACCTAACAGAATGACTAAAATTGAAATGGCTAACCATACCAAGTTCTGGCAAAGATACAGAGCAAAACTGGAACTTTCATATACTGCTGAGGGGACATAAAATGGTACAATGGCTTTGTAAACAGTCTGGTGGCTTCTGAAAGAGTTAACCACACATTTACCACATAATCTAGCCACTCCGAAGAGAAATGAAAGCACACGGACATACAGCCTGTAGCAGCCCGAAGTAGCAACAACATAATGACCGTGTGTGAAAGACCCAAGCAAGAGTGCATGCTGAGTCCATTTACAGGGAAACCCTAGAATATACAAAGTAATTAGTAGTGACCAGAAACCAGACCAGTAGTTGCCTGAGTTTGTGTGGGGTGGGAGAGAGGTAGAGAGATTCTAAAGGGCATGAAGGAGTTTGGAAGGACAACAGATATGCTGATTATTTTGATTGTGAGGGTAGTTCCACAAGTATATATATGTGTCAAAACATATCAAATTGCATATTTTAAATGTGTGCAGTTTATTGTCTATTAATTGTAACTTAATATAAAGTTGTTTTTTAAACAGGAAGCTCTTGTTAGGATTCCTAACTCCCTATGACTCTTCCATAGGAGCTGAGAGAATGGGTTTAAAGCAGAATATGGTGACAGAGAAGCCTGGGTCACTTGGCTAGCTGCACACACTGCTGAGCATCTCCCAGGATCCAATCACCTTCAGCACCTGCTGAAGGAAGGAAAAACTACGAAGGATGGTTCTGGCAGTGTTTGGATCATAATTAAAGCTGCAAATAATCCAGAATGAATTAAGTCACTACGGCTAATGTATCATTCCTAATTTCATCAATTGGGTTCCGAATGAGAGCCTCAGCCTGCCTCAGAGGCAAAATTGTCCAAATGAAGTGAATTTAAATGGCTAAGTAATTGCAAACTGGGGGGGCTTTATCTCAGAAACAATTGCTATATTTCTTTGATTACTTGCTCACGTGGATTATCAGCTCACTATCATTGCCACTATTGGACTTTGATAGGGTGCCTCTTGAAGCACATAAATGAAGTTTTTACAAGACAGACCAGACTGGAGGGTGCACCAAACCAGCTTGGCCTAGAGGAATAATTGATTATTTTAACTTTCTGAGTGTTTGCAGAATCTTAAAGGATATTTCATGAACAAATGAAGAGCCTGTGCCACTCATTTAAATAATTAACAACTTACTACCCCTTGTGTTTGGAGACATCAACTTTTATTTAGCACCAGGATCTAGGTTATGAATTTCTAGATCATCCTATTAAAGCATTCTCTTTATTGTTAAACAGTTTTGACCTTGAGATGCAGTGGTACCTGGGCAGACTCCTGGAGCAGAAAAGGTGGGGCGGGGTGGGTAGGGGGTGCAGAAAGAAACCTTTTAGACTGTTTCTCATCAGCTGTGTGATTTGGGCATGTTGTTGGACCTCTCTGAACCATGACAGATAGATTCTCTGGGCAAAGTATGGGCTTTGCAGAAAGAATCTACCTACTGCTACTGTGCTCAGCTACTTGTTCTCAGGCAAATTACTGAGCTGCTTTGGGTTTCACTGCCCTCCTCTTGAGCTTCCAGTGACTCGAGACTTTTGTTGGCTACTTTTTAGAGTTGCTATGAAGAGTGAATGCAGTCAACTATGTGAAACATTTTATACTTGCTAAAGCTATTATTTTTCTCATCTGTAAAAGGAAGGAATTCAATCAGGGGATTTGAATAGTCCCTGTATTATTTTCCTGCACATGCCTTAATAAAGTACCACAAATTGGGTGACTTGAAACAACAGAAATTTATTCTCTCACATTTCTGGAGGCCAAATCTGAGATCAAGGTGTTGACAGGGCTGTGCTCCCTTCGCAGGCTCTAGGGGAGCATCCTTATTTGCCTCTTCCAGCTCCTGGTAGCTCCAGGAGTTCCTCATTTGTTGGCTGCATCACTGTGGCCTCTGCCTTCTCTTTAATATCACCTTCCCCTCAGTGTGACTCAAATCTCTCTCTCTTATAGGCCCACTTGGGTGATCCTGGAGGAGCTTTTCTCAGTACCCTTAATTATATCTGCTAAGACCCCTTTTCCAAATAAGGACACGTTCAGGGGTTCTGGGTGGACATATCTTTTGGAGGCAGACACCTTTAAACCTACTACAATCCTCTTTAGCATAATTACCTTAATATTTTGCTCTGGTGATCAACATTCAATCTAAACTTAAATGAGTTTGACTTGTATACTGAGTGGTATGAAAGCTATAACCAAATATGACATTCTCATATTGTCTGAAAATACATATTTTTCAATACTTCTACATAAAAATGTACTCAATAATTTGCTATCGTGGGAGTAGGGGCATATATAGGACAAAACTTTATCAATGACAAGTTCATGCCATCTAGACAAAACACAAAATTTTGAAGCAGCGTGTGGTACCACAACAACAATAACAAAAATTTAGCTAACAAGGAGTTGGATTTAATTAAGACAGTTGGAGTGACTGTCACTCCTGAGCCAAGTTTATCAGAATTAGTGCCCCTGGGCTAGTGACCTTGGAGTTCTCCTTCAGCTGGCAGACGTCTGCCAGTCTAAAGAGCACAGCTGAAGGCAGAAGGAGATAGGTGTTAGAATGTTCCTCATAGACAACAGTGGCTCATTGTACTTCCTTTGCAGACAGTCATTAAAATTATGCAACTATTGAGATATCTCCACGTTCTCTGATCCTAATTTTAGAGATGGAGCCACTGTGCGGTCTAAGGATATGTCATCAGAGCCACAGCCACCAGATTTAATTCAACATGAAGTGGACCATAGGTGGGCTAGTCTATTCTCAGAAAATCTGTTGTAAAGTGTAGAATTGGGTCAATAGTGTGAGTCATCAAGGTAGCTGGATTTCATTTACCTGCAGCCTGTGGGCTACTAAAGTCAGGCCGGACTCTCCCTTCTCTTACTCTGGGATCCTCCAAGGCACAGACAAGGAGAAGTTGCTGGGTTGGTGACCTCCTGATATGTCCTGTCTGTACTGTCTGTGTTCCTTGGGCCACTCCATAGTTTCAGGACATTTATTCACCAGTAGTTAGCTGGCAGGAGAGTCCTAATTTCTCTGCTGTCTGTTCCAAGAAGGCGGTACATGCATAGTCAGTCTGCATTCTCTGAGGGCAATGGAGGTGACAGCCTGGACCTGGGAGAGCAGCCCTCTGGTTCTGAGGGTTGGGCTTGTGGGACTTGTGTCCAGTGTCTTTAGTTTGCACCTTCAGCTCTATTCTCTGTCTTTCTCCAGCTGCTGTAGGCCCTGCAGGCTGGCATCAAGGGCTCCTTTGTTCCCTGCCTTCTAGTTGGGTGTTGCCAATGCAGAGCCTCAGAGACAGATGGAGGAAAGTGAGGTCAGGGCATTTTACTTATGTCACATCAGGGTCACCATGGGCACGTCACATGCTTCTCAGCCCAAGATCTCAGGTCCTGACTGGCAGCCACTTCCACCCTATCCTCTGTGTGTGGGTTCTGGTAACCTTCAGGCCTAGGGGTAATAATGAAGTCCACCCAGCCCCTACTCACTGTGGGGTATTGGATCCTCTCTCTTGTGTCTTAGTTTCCCCCTGCCCACAGCCTTGTCAACATCCCTTTGTGCAGTTCTCCTGAAACCTCCCTACACTGAGTGTGTCATCTGTTTCCCATGGAGACCTTGACTAATGCAGCTCCTTCATTTATAAAAATTAAAAAATAATGCCCATCTATGGTATCTTCAGGATTAAACAGGATAATATATAAAAAGCACTCAGCATAATAAAGAGCATATAGTTATGTGCTCTGTAAATGATAGCTCAAGATCTATTTCAGAGTGAAGCAGATATTGTGCATCAATTCAAATAAATTCAATTTGGTCCTACCAATATTTATTAGTTCCCCACTAGGTGAAGTCATGAAACCAGCCATTTCCCAGGTTACAAAGATGCATTAGCAAATTCATCACAGCCTACTCCTTCAGAGAACTCACAACCAGCAGCTTCATTTGTCTCTTTTTTCCCCCCGCATTCAGCCATCATTTGATAAATATTCACTGAGTGCCTACAGTGTTCTGGGTCCCATGTTAATAATACTTGGGGATAAAACATCAAAATAGAGACACCTCTGATCATAGAGAGGGAACAGTGTAGTGGGAGGAGAAAGGCATCAATCATAATTACATAAGTGGGTCTCTTTAGCAAACTGATATAAAGGTTCTGAAGGAAGAAAGCTTCTTTCTGTAATGTGCAAGACCTGGCCTGAGCCAGGTCAGAGTATACTTTGCTGATGACATATATGATAAAATAATAAAAAATATGAGTAAGGCTGAGCCAAGCAAAGAGTAGATATACCCAGAAAAAAAAAGCCATGTGTAAAGACGCTGTGGAGGGAGGGGGCACCATTGATATGGACTAGAAAGAAGGAAGGTAGGACTGGTGGTAGAAAATGGGACAGATGACACTGG
Organism: Macrotus californicus; assembly: GCA_007922815.1. Taxonomy (NCBI): domain Eukaryota; kingdom Metazoa; phylum Chordata; class Mammalia; order Chiroptera; family Phyllostomidae; genus Macrotus; species Macrotus californicus. The sequence continues at coordinate 60,564 of VMDR010001792.1, forward strand.
AGAGGTGGAGAGGGGCCAGATGGCGCAGGCTCTGTAGGCCAGGGTCAACATTTTGCTGTTTATTTAAAACAAACATAAGAAAAACAAACCTCTTGGGATATTTCAAACATGGGGGTTTCATGATCATTTCAAGATTTGAGGACATCACTTTGGCTGCAACAAGGGTAAGATAGATACAAGAAGACCAGTTGGGAGGCTTTTGCCATAGTCTAGGTAGGTGAAAGGTGGTATAGCTTGGGCTAGAGTGGTACCAGAGGAACTGAAGAGGACTGGACCAATCCAAAAACATTAAGAAGTCAAAATGAAAAAGAAAGTTGGTGGTCAGTTACGTATAGGGGGTGAGGGGAGGAGGTATCAAAGAAGAACTCCAGGTTTGATTGGCCATGGCATCACACAAGAGATGAAATATTGGATAAAGATTTGGTTTGGTGCAGAGGGGGTGGGAAGACAGCCTTGAGTTTGGCATGCCTTTTGGTGCATCTAAATGAAGAAGACAAGAGACAGCTAGAACTGACAACACCAAATGCTGGCAAGGATGTGAAGCAACAGGAACTCTCACATGTTGCTGGTGGGAATGCAAAATGGTACAGACCCTCTGGAAGGCAGTTTGGTGGTTTATTACAAGGTTAAGCATAGTCTTACCATACAATCCATCAGTTGCACTCCTTGGTATTTACTCAAAGGAGTTGAAAACTTATATCCACACAAGACCTGCAGAAGGATGTTCATAGCAACTTCCAAAACTTGGAAGCAACAGAGATGCCTTTCAATAAGTGAATGGTTAAATAAGCTGTGGAAATTCCAGACAATGAAATATTATTCAGCATTAAAAAGAATTATCAAGCCATGAAAAAACATGGAGGGAACTTGATACGTATGAGTGTTACTAAGTGAAGGAAGCCAATCTGAAAATGCTACATTTGTGAGGGATTCCAAGTATGTGGCATGCTGGAAAAGACGAAACTATGGAGACAGTAAGAGATCAGTGGTTGCCTGGGGTGGAGTAGGGGGAGGGATAGGCAGAGCACAGACAATTTCTAAAGCGATGGGAATATTTTATGTGACATAATGATGAATATATGTCATATGTTTGATCCAAACTCAGAATACAAAACACCAAAAGTGAACCCCAATGTAATCTGTGGACTTTGAGTGATGATACATCAATATAGTTCATCCTTGGTAACAAATGTACCAGTCTGGTGCATGATGTTGATAATGGGACAGGCTGTGCGTGTGCAGGACAGAGGGTATACAGGAAATCTCTCTATCTTCCTTTCAATTTTTTGTTGATATAAACCTGCTCTAAAAAGTCTTTAAAAAATTAAGCTATTGAATATAGGGGTCTGGACCTCCAATGGGCAATCTGAGATGGAGATTGGAGTTTAGTAGCCACTAAAAAACAGATACTAATTAGAGCTATTGATTGACCTTGGGAAGCTACCTGCTGACAGGGTCCTTAAAGAACTGCAGAGAGGTACAGGGCAAAGCAGGAGGGTGTGTGCCAAAGAAACCAAGAGAATGTTGCAAGAGAAAGGGTGGAGTGGACAGTGTCTAATTTTCCTGAGAAGTCAAGAGGAGAAATGAAAAGTATCTGTTAAGTTTAGCAACATAGAAGTCATCAGTGACCCTGGCAAGAGTTCTTGTCATGGACAAATGGAGGTCAAAGCTAACTTGCAGTAGGGTGAGGGAACGGAAGGAGTTTTTATACTCCTTGACCCTTTTTCCCTTTTCTCAAGAGATTCAACTGTGAAATGGTAGCTGGAAAGGTAGGGGGGTAAGGGTAAATTATTGTTTTCCTTTTTCTAAGACGTGAGGAATTTGACCATATTTAACTGGTAACAAGACAGATCCATTTGAGAGGAGGTAGTTGAATATGCAAGGAGACAGGTAAACCATGGGGCAGGTTTGCTGAGAAGGCAAGTGGGTTGGCTCCAAAGCTCAGAGCAGGGTTGCTGTTAGGAGGAGGGAAGCAGGATCAGGTGGGGGCAGATGTAGTGAGATTTCTAGCTGAGGCAAGACAAGTTGAAGAGCTTTTACCTGAAGCTTTTATTAGTGAAGTTGGATGTGAGGGGATTTGAAAATAGGTAAGTTGATTGGATAAAAGTACAACAAAGTTGAGGGCAAAATAGGGCTTTATGAATTGATGTTGAGCCCCATGTGTCCAGTTGGTGTGACTTGCCTAGAGTGTCATTGAAATGAAGCCTTGTGGGATTTATGCTGGAAAAGGCTGGAACAAACTGAATATTGGATTAGGAAAAAGTAAAGTATGACTAGCCACCTTGAGCTCATCTCCTTACTTCCTCTTTGAACACTTCCACAATTCTCTGGGGGAGAAATGACTCTGCCTTCCTCCTGGTTCCTAAGGTATCCATGTCTGGATCATCTGTCATCTGATACAATGGTTACCAGTATTTGTATTTATGACACTCAGCAAATATTTATTGAACCTACTATGTACTGACAAAAAATAAAACAAAGACCACCAGAACCATACTGCAATATAATAATAATAATAATAATAATAATAATAATAATAATAAATAATAGTAATAGTAATAAGCTGAGTTTATTTACTTGCCAGACAAGGGGAAATACCAGTGAAGAAATTCACTGATATGTTTTCTTGGAGGACATAACTCAGGGTTTTTGTTTTAAGAATGACAAAAAGCAGGTTTCACAGTGACTATGCTGATTAAGGTTTGACAACATGCACACTGGGTAGGATGGCTCAGAAAAAATCTCATTGTTCATTGGTCACAAGAAAGCCTTCAGTGAGTTCCAGTGTGGGTCTAGCATCCTGGGTCACTTCAGCTGGTTAGAACCAGTTGAGGTGAAGAAGCACTCAGTTTTGCTATCTCTTCAGCAAGTTCTAAGTGAAAGCACTTTCCTTTCACAATACAATGTGATGCTCTATGCTTTGGGGAAGCAAGACCAGTTCCTGCCCCCTTGGAGCTGATAGCCATGTGTGGAGGGAAGAAAAGTAATTGGACAGGCACAGAGATGTGTAATAAGTAGATGATAGAGGAGGTCCACAGGCAGTGGGGGCTCACCGAAGGGTAGCTGCCCCAGCCTGGGAATGTGGCCTCAGAGAGGAAACCTGCCTGGTGACCAGGAATTAGTCAGTACAAGTGAGCTTGGAGAGAGGGTTGAATTGTCTCTGGGGAGGGAGCAGCAGGTGGCTCAGCCTTGAGGCATGAGAGCATTTGGCCTCATGCATGAGCTGGACTTGGAGATCCTTGAAGCCAAGCAGGATAAGAGCATGGACTCGGAGTCAGTTGGTCTGAGTTAGAGCCTTGTTCCCTTGCTTATTAGCTGTGTGACCTTGGGAGAGCTACTTAACTTCTCTAAACACAGTTTCTTCATTTGTCAAAGGGGCTTCATAGCTGCACTTCTTTATAAGGGTGAGTGAGATCAAATGAGATAATTTGTTTAAAAATGAGATGCTGGGTGTGTAATAAGCACTCAACAAACATCAGCTGTTATTATTACTCAGAATCAAGAAATGTAAGAGAAGTAAAGAATTTTGTAAAAACATTTAGTTCCATCTCCTTATTTTACAAATGAGGAAGCTGGACCCAAAGAGATTGACATTCCTAAGATGGGCTGGTTTCTAGTAGAGCTGGTCCTAGAATCTGGGTGTTCTCTTTCTTTGTCTCGTCTGATGATAAAGAAGCAATATGTTTAGTGCCTGGGTTTAAATCCCCACTCTTCTACTTATGATATATGGTGTTAGGCATGAGAGTAAACCTGTCTAACTTTCAGTTTCTTTTGCAATAAAACCCTCAGTAGGTGGTTGGGGCCTATGGAACACATCAGTACCTACATACCCAAGTCTTTATAATCCCCCTTATACATTGAGGCTCTGATATAATCAAGACCCTGGTAGAAAAAGAAGCCTCAGGCCCGATTCTTTTCTTCTAAGTAGGTATTGAAATACGTGATAGTCAGCAAAGACACAAGCAAGAAGCTCAGCCTACGGGAGCTTCATTATGCCTACTTTCTGGCCTGTTCTCCTGTTTGTTGACATGATGGAGGCATCAGATGGTGTGCACCCAGGCTGATAGTGAAATGGTCAAGATTTCCTTCTGCATCCTTCAGGGCAGTGACTGTGGAGAATTTGTCCACGTTATTAGGTACAAATTCATCATCACAGAGTGAGCTGTGGGAGGAAAGGCAAACAAAAGTGCAGGGGGCTGTTCTGAACCAAGCAGGGCAACATGGGAGTGGGAGCAGGGGAGTTCCAGCTGAAATGTGGGGTTTGGCGAGACACACAGTGGTGGTCCTACATCTCCTGCTCAAGATCTGAGTTATTTTTATCCCCAAATGGGGGGCCATGAGAGGTTTTATAGTGAGAAAGTGACAAGATCTGATTGCCTTCAAGAGAAGCATTAAGGGCAGAGATAGAAAAGGAGAGGACCAAAACTGGCAAGAAGGGAGGAGATGGGACCGCTGTTTCAGAAGCAGAACAAAAGTGGCCTGATTGGATGTGGGCACCAGGCATGCAGCTGGGCCACAATCAGAGAGATGGCATTGTCATCTTGCCATCCTCAGAACTACTGTCTTCAGAGTTCTGGATTTATTCCATATGGTGTCTGAAGTGTAGGGGCCTCTGGGTAGATCATTGCCTATATATTCAATTCATTATAATCCTCCTTACATATTCAAGACCCTGGTAGAAAAAGAGCCTCTGCCCAGAGTCCCTCCTTTTTACCATCTCAGATTCCACTGGCCTTTGCCAACTCCCACCCATGCGGTCACGGGAGCCCCATGCTTGGTGTTGCTTCCTCCATTCCCTCTCTCCTTCAGTCTACCCTCAGTGTGCTCTCTAGGAAAACTAGAATCCTGTAACATGACATTTGTCAAAAATATGATGGCCCTCTGCCTCTGTGGTGCTTCTCAAATGATCTCTGATGAAGGAATAGTTTAAAAAAAAAACTTTCCAATGTATCATGGGCCATTGCTTTGTAAAATAAAATAAAAATGAATTTCTAGAAAAATGAAGTAAGGAAGACATAAATACAGGTCCCAGTTTTTTATTATTAGGTTCTATATACGTATATACTTTTTACTCAGTCAAATTGCCATAACTTTTTACTCGTGATTTCTGTATTTATTGTGGAAAGGTAACCAATACTGCAGACCATACCCTAACCTGGAGTAGCAATGGTCTACAGAACAACATCCACACTCCTTACTCTCAAGTTCAATCCTTCTGTAGTCTCCAGGCTCGCTGACTATTTATTCTTCTCACACTGAAACCCTCCATGTTGTCAACCTGTGGTTTACTCGCTGTCCCTTAAACTCACCTTCCACTTTTTCATGTCAGTTCACATTCCCACTGGCTCCAGAACGTTCCATTCTGGCTACCAAGGCCCTATACCTATCTACATCCTGACAACAATAGCAGCAGCAGCTTTAGGTTGAACATCTACTAATTCCCAGGCTTTCATGATTTCATTGACTTCGTGTAATAGGTAAAGTGCTAATGTTTGTAATTATTTATATCTTTTATAAGCCAGAGCAGATCTAGTGGTATCTCTACAATAATCATTCACTAAGGAAGAGTCACCTATCTGGGCCAGTAAGAGTCCAACACTGGATTTTTTTGCTGGAACCAGGGGGAAAAGCTGAGCTGGTAGAACACAGGTCTGAAAGTGCCTGTGGCCATACATGCTACAGAGATATCTGAGAGTGATGTCACCAAGAAAGGAGAACTGACATATGCGGAGACAGACCCCTGCCTTTTGCCCCAGTTCTAGTATTTGCTTGTTATAGTGGACACTGTGGCATGCCACTCACTTCCTCTTTGAAAACCAAGAGCTTGTTTTCCAGCTCATGGGACTCTTGCCTTGCAGAAGAGAACCACCTCGCCCATGCCATGCCCTTTCCCCAAGCAGTCTGTCACCAGTGACAAGTTGGCATGGGGGTATAGGTCCTGTCCCCCTTACCCTGACACAAGACAACTCTGAAATGTTATCCCAGTTTTGGAGGCTCCAGCAGAGATGGCTGAGCCCTTTGTTGTCACTGCATCATGGCTCAACATCCCCCTCAGTCCCATCCTGCTGCTGTGAAAATCAGCCCATTCCTAGTGTTATCAGCAGGGCTAAGAGAAGAAAGCTAATTTTTTAGATGGGAGAATGGCCCATTGTGACATGGGGTGGAGCAAATGGAGAAGAAGAATCATAGAAATAGAACAGGATGTAGGAAAGGGCTATAAAAAGTCAATGGGTCCAAAGCAGGAGGGGAAGAACTTCAAAACCTTGCCATATGAGCAACAGTGGAGGGAACTGAAAATACTTAGTGAAGAAGAAAAGATTTATGAAGAATATGACATCAGTCCTTACATACAGGGTCTGGCACAAATAACACCCCTTTTTTATTACAAAATCTCTTATTACAAAATTATAAGCATATAATTCTGTAACAACAATTTCACACTCAAGCACAGCATATGGCATTTTAGGTGAAATGTTCAAATTAAAACTATAAATTATTACACCCATATTATTACCCTACCAACCACACTGAAACATGTGTTACTTCTGCTGGCCTCTGTATTTCACAGGCAATCAAGTAGAAGATGGATGAAACTCATTCAGCTGGGTCTCCTCTCTTTTGCCTTGACCCTCTACAGTCCATTTTCACACATTTAGGTCAGGTCATATCACTCTCCAGCCTAATACCCTCCAGTGCCTTCTCACTACACTAGGAAGAGGACTCAGGTGACTTGCGATGACCTGTGAGGTCTTTCATAATCTGGCCCTTGCCTTCCTTCCCAACTCTGTCTCCTGTAGGTCTTCCTTCACCCACTCTTCTGGCCACACTGGCCATCTTCTTGCTGTTCCTTGAATATACAACCCTTCTGTACCTCAGGGCCTTTGCACCTGCTGCTTTCTTCGTTTTTCCCCCCCCTATATGTTCTATGAGCTCTTCATTTCCCCCACTGCTTCTGTTGCCCAGTCTTAAATCAAAGGTTATTTCCTAAGAACTCTTTCCCTGATTAGTTTCTACCTCAATGCCATTTTGTGTTCTTGGTAGCACTCTTTGCTTCCTGAAATGGTTTTGTATCTCTGTTTATTATGTGATTCTGTTCCCTGATGATGTCTTTCACAAAGAATGTAAGCCTCACATGATCAGAGATGTGTCTGTCCCATTCACGACCATAACCTCAACATATGCTATGGTTTTGGCACACAGCAGGTGGTCAATAACTGATTGTTGAGAGGAAGAATGAATGAGCACAAGCTTAAGAAGTAGCTCTAGAGCTAATGGGTGGACAATTCATAGAGCAGATTTTTGAAGCTACAGGCAGCAGGCTCAGAGCCTTGCCATGGAGATACCTGCCACTCAGCAGAGGACCTACAGGCCAGTGGGAACGTGGAGTTTGAAATCAGACAGCCCAGGGTTTGAGCCTTGGCTCTGCTGCTTCCTGGCTGGCCATAGACCTTGAACAAGTCCTTTAGCCTTCAAAAACCTCAGTCACCTTATCTGTAAAGACAGGAGTGTGAGTACAAGCCACCTCATGAATTCTGGGTTGGTTAAAGCAAGTGCTGGACATTTAACAAGTCTTAAATAGGTGTTTGCTCCACAGCTTGGTGGTTTAACTTCCACTGCTCCTGAGATTACAGGTCCTGTCTCCATTGCCAGCGTGAGGCCTCTCTAGCCACAGGAGCTGAGACTAACCTAAGAAAGGGCTGCTACAAATTCTTTTCCTGTCCCACTCATTAACTGCCCTCCTGGGGAAAAATAAGCAGAAGTGCCCTGGGTTCAGGGAGTGGGTAGGGCAGGGCAGGGCATGAGTGATCATTCTGACTGTTACTTCTCAACTTCCTGCCTCTGACACAACCCAGAGCTGACCTCCTGGGGTTGGAGCCCATGAAGAAATGGGCGATCACTGTTTCTTTGCAGGATTTAGAGCAGTCACAAAGTTGATAATACCACACACAGTACTTAAATCTGCACTATTGTGTGAACTGGAGTGTGTTAGTGATGAGAGAGGAAGAGAAATCATTGAAGCTGGCGAGGAGCAGCTGTGCAATGGGGTGGGTGGAGGCGGGAGGGAGAGGTCCCATGTGTGGAGTTGCCCTCCTTCCTCTGGCCCAGCACCTTCCTCAGTGTCTCGTTAACTCTCAGGTGGTAAGTTTTTGCACCTAGACCCTGAAAAGAGCTAGTCACAGTCATCCCACAAGATGCAGGGGACATGATTGCATAACAGGTAAATACAGTCGGAGGCTATCCATTCCCATGTCCTTTTTTGATGAAAAGGGAACTTGCTTTCTTCTGTTCAGATGAAAATAACACTTGACACTATCCATATAATAAAGGAAACTCTTACATAGCATGAGTTTACTGCAGGATGGGCATGGCTCTTAAGCACTTCACCTGTATTGCCTGTATAATCTCATGAGGTAGCTACAATCTTTAGCACAAATTCACAGGTAAGTGAAATGTTGCTCAGCGAGGGTGGTAACTCGTGCAAATTTACACAGCTAGTAAAGGGCAAGGCCAGGACTCCAACCCAGACCTTCTAGCTCTAGAGTCTGCACACTTGACCACCATGAGAAGTAGCCTACTCTTAAGGCAATGGTTGCTTTGCAGGTGGTGGGCTCCATGTCCCCAGGGGTGGCAGACAACAATCACTGAGCTAGACAGAAGCCTCTTCCATGTATTTAGTGTGTCCTCCGTGTTTGGCTCAGAGGTGAGCACTCTGCAACATCATTTCACACCATGTTCATGCCACCCCGGCCACCTAGAACAATCATCTCATTTTACAGACAAACAAAACTGGAATTAGAGAGACGGTGTAGTGGGTGAGGTCTCCAGGCTGGTGAGGGCTAAGCTGGTAATCCAGCAGACCTGCCCAACCCCAATCCTGGGCTCTTCCCCTCTTACCAGGGGTGGTTTCCGAGGGATTAAACTTCAGGAGGGCTGAGTTGGACTAGTCACTGGCTGATATGAGATCCCAAGGGACTAAACAGCTGACACATGAAGGCCTAAACTCATGAACAGAGCTGCTATAACTAGTCACTAGGTCAAAGATATTAGCCACCACATTTCAAATTTTATATTTAACAAAATATTTCTCTTCCAAGTCTCCTCCCTGCCCCAACACTCTGCAGTGTTTCTCTTGAAAAGCTGCCCAAGGAGCAAAGAGTTAAGTGGACCCTTGAAGTATCTGCTCTCCCTGTGGTGGTATCAATGCCCTCTTGGGCTCCAAAGTGATAGTGACCTTCTTTCCTGGTGGTGCCACTATCCGCCCTCATCCAGGGTTCCCATCTGAGAACACAGTCCAGCATCAGTACACCAGCCAGGTCCCCACCATTGAACCCAGGGGTCAGTTTTCAGGTCTGTCTTGCTGGCCTTGTCTGCAGCATTTGGCACAAAGGTCAGCCCTGCCCCTTCCCTTGATGCACATTCTTTACTTGGCTCCTGAACGCTGCACCTTTTGGCTTTCAGCTGACCCCTCCCTTCCTTGGCAGTGTATCCCATCCAGTCTCATGGCTCCAGCCACTGTCCACCAGTGAGGTTTTCCCATTTATATTTCCAGTGTGGACTTCTCTGATTTTGGACTCACAAATCTGACTGTTTACTTGATATTCCCTTGGATGTCTAATAGGCATTACAAATTTAGTGTATTCCATAATTAATTCCTAATCTGCACCTCTGCTCCTAACATACTCCCCTCCAAGTCTTCCTAGTTGAGGGCCACTCCACCTTTCCAGGTGCTCAGACTGCAACCTTTAGTATCATCCTGAACTGTCCTTTCTCACATCTCATCTGTCAACAAACCTCTCTGCTCCATCTTCAAGCCAGAACCCAGCAAATTCTCACCATTTTCCCTACATCTCCCTGGATTACCGTCGCTCAGCAACCTCAAGAGCATCTGCCTCCTCTCCTTGGTCTAATTTAAGACAGAAGCCAGAGTATAAAGACAAGGGGCAGGTCATGCCTCTTTTCTATTGCAGACTCTCCAGTGGTTTCCTCCTAGTGGAAGTCAAGCATCACTTACCCCTACCACCTCCTTTCCCCTCAGGGACCCTAGCTCCTCTGTTTCACCCCCTGGCCAACTCTGCTCCAGCTCCTCTGGTCTCCAGGCCATTCCTCACACATGCCACACACATTTTCACTGCAGAGCCTGTGTACCTCACAGCTTCTCTCTCTGTGGGGAACGCTCTTCCCATCTGCACTGGCTCCTGCCTCACACACCCTTTGCTCAAATGTCACTTTCTCAGTGAAGTTTTCCCTGACTCCTCTATTTAATACTTTCCTAACATTCCCTATTCCATTTTTCTTCATAGCACTTATGGTTTATCTAACATATGCATCTATTATTTGTTTAATTTTTCTCCTCTCTCTGTTAAAATGTAAGGTCAGTTAAAGCAGGCAGTTACCAGTTTTGTTCAGGCTCTATCCACAGTGCCAGTGCCTGGCATGCAGTAGGCTCTCAATAAATGTTATTTTATGAATCAGTGCATGCACTGCCTTAGGACAGCATCATTGTGGCTACAAAGCATGGTCGGGATGTGGGCCACCAAGCCTCTGGCTTCAGTGTGTCCTGGACACAAGGGTATCGCAGTGCCTACCACCGTTTTCTTTGCAAAGCACAGGTAATGGAAACTGAAGTCCCCCAAAGCTCTCGAATCATAGGAATCTTTAGAAAAAGAGGACTGAACTAAGGACCCAAACACGGTCCATCACCCGTGTGATGCACAGGTTGAATCCTCTTCTCCTGAGGTTGGCCAGAAGAATCGGTTGACAGGACAGGCAGGGGCAGACAAAGGGCGGGGAGCAGGGACAGAGTAGGAGAGGGAACCCCAGCAGTCTGAGCCACCGCAGTGACCAGCTGTGCTACCCTGAGCACTTTAGTAACCCTCTGAACTTCCGTTTTATGGCAGGTCCTTGCAGGGACCGAAAGTGATAATGCAGGTGGCTCAGAGGAGTGCTCCACAAGGCCATTGGCCGTGCTGAGACGCGGGAGTGTGGTGGAGCAACCGAGGAGGAAGCGGAGGTGGTAGCGGGGGCAGAGGCGGGTGGGGAGAGCAGAGCCTATGGGGGAAGGGAGGGGAGACCAGGATCTGGACGTCCGTGGGGCGGGCTCTGCACCGGTTGGGGCGGGTCGGCCCGGAGGTGTTCCCGGGGCGGGGACGGTGACCGGGCACCTGTAGGCGTCCTGTGACTCAATAAAGACGGGGAGCGCTGTCTAGGGCTGGTTGCGCTCCGATCCGTGCAGACACTCGGCGGCCGTGCTGCTACCTCTCGCCGCGTTTCCGCCGTGTACCGCCGCGTCCTCGCCAGCCCGCGTCTCCGACAGCGCAGCAGCCCGGCCCCAGCATGACCGACCAGTCGGCCTTCGACACGAATATCGTCACCCTGACCCGCTTCGTCATGGAGGAGGGCAGGAAGGCCCGCGGCACGGGCGAGATGACCCAACTGCTGAACTCGCTCTGCACCGCGGTCAAAGCCATCTCCACGGCTGTGCGCAAGGCGGGCATCGCGAACCTGTGAGTCAGGCCTCAGGCCGCTGTCTGTCGGTCCAGCTGGGGATGTGCCTGACAGTCTGATGTCTGGTCCTCAGGCCCTCCTGCTGTCAGTCTGTCTGTCTTCTCCTTCACTCCAGAGGTTTGTACTCAAGCCCTGGCAAACCCTCTCCCTCTCTTGATCTTGGAGGCGCCCACCTGGGGGCCTGTCACCTCATCCACAGCTGCCTTCATCCTACACCCGTCCCTCTCACAGGGGCTGAGCAGCCTGCCTGGCTTGGCACCACTGTCAGCTTCCTTTGGTGAAACTGGGTGGCTGCTGGGCACCTGGCCTGCTGGCCATACCCATCCTAGCCTCACACAGCAAAGTGCTGGCACGGGACTTTCTTTTCCCTTTCTCTTTTTTGATCTCCTTCACTCCTTTTGGAATTGGGGTCTCAAGTCCGGTTTCTAATCCAGTATCTCCTTGAGCCTAAACAAGTGCTGTGAGGAGCCCCTGGGGAAGCCCCAGGCAGGCTGAGAGGAAGCCTGCATCCAGCTCTCTGGAGCAGGAGTGCTGTGTGCAAATGGTGAAGTAGGCCCCTTTGGGGCCTGAGAGTCTGCATTTCTAAGAAGTTCCTAGGTGGTGTTCACGTTACCATGTTGTTGATCTGCAGATGACTTTGTGTATAGCAAAGGAATCACAGAACATGGGAATTCAAAGCGCACCTTCTTGTGAGGCTTCTGTAAGTAACACCAATACTCTTTGTTTTATTCTGGTGTGCATGATTACTTTATATTTATCTGGTCCTCACTTAGCTGAAGAGTGCCTGGGTTTTCAGACTGCCCCCACTCCTTCCCAACATCTCACACACTCAGGGCAGCACAACACTTGTGCGTGGTGTTCGGTGATCTGGGAAAGCACAGCCTCTGCAACCCGGCTTCCTTTCCTGGTGAAGCATTTGGCTCTGGTCCCACACCATGGATTGCTGGCTCTTAAGGAAGGCGTATATGGTCACCCTTATTTTCAGATGTCAAGTAGGGATGGGCCTGGCTGGGAGAGGCACTGGGGCAGGTATGTGAGGAAGGTCCTCTTAATAATACATTTTTAAGGAAACATACTCAGTAAAAGTCTCACTTCAAATTTAATTTTCAAAAAGTAGAGGTGGCCTTATAGATTAACCTGTCTTTGAGAACAAGGGGCCTTTAAAAGAAAGAGTACCTGTCATTTCCTATATTATTTTTAAAGTGTATCTATACCTTTCACACCCCCAAAGAAACTTGGAAACTCAAGATCTGCTTTGAGTTGTATATTTTACACTTTTTAAGAAGCCTCAAACAGTGGGACCTGGACAAAGGGTACTAATTTTGGCTGTATGAAATATGTATATATTTTTAGACTAAATAGTGGTGAATACCAGGTTTAAAAATATTGTTGTTATCATTATAAACTACTTAATAAGAGTCACTCATCGACAAAAATTCAAACCACTCAAGAGAACACTAAGGGAAAGGTGAAACCCACCTCTATCCATTCTCTGGTGTGTCCTCCACTAATAATTTACTGGTTATTTTCTCAGATACTTATTTATATTCATGTAAGTTTGCAGATAGATATATTTACATGTGTCTGTATGTAAGTAGCCAGCAAAATGGGATCACAGTTAACGTATTCTTCTGTAGTTTGCTTTCATCCTTCAACAATAAATAATGACCATCCTTCAATGGCAGGACATACAAATCCACCTCCTTTGTTTTAACTGTTGCCTAGTGTTCCACTGCATGGGTATACCACGAGCGGTTTTATTCTTCCCCTATGTTAGCACATTTCACAGGTGTGTGACTATTTCAAAGAGCGTTGTATTCGTGGAGACGGGTTGATGCTGGTCATGTGGGCAGTTGACGGGGAGGACCGGAACGGAGAAGAGTTTGCTGTCTCAGTATGACATGTAGTCAGGGAGGCAACAGACAAGATCTCAAGTCCGGGGTCCAGATTATATTCACTATTGGCTTTGATGTCCTGGATGAAAAGGCTAGCGTGCCTGCAGATAGCTTGTTAGTATGAAGACTTGCCCCAGAAGGACATGTGTCCAGAATGACAAGGTGATTGCTGGTTTGCAGGAACCTCACAGGAACCAGTTTTTGGAGCTCAGCCATGATGCCTCATCAGGGAGACTTCAGAAGTTTCAGCAAAGAGCTCCCTGGAGTGCTTGTTCTCTCTCTGTCACTCTCTGTCAACCAACAGTTGATCTTTAGCTACTTTTCTTGCTCTTAATAAGATATTCATACAATTACAGAGTTTTAAGCTGAAAGTCTTGGAAGTCACGTGGTCCCACCCCTCTTTGTACAGACGAGGATCCCAAGGCCAAGGAAGACAAGGTGACCTGGCCTTTGACCCAGGTTAGGCTCTTTTTACCAAGCCACACATCTGCTCCTTTATTTTTTAGAAATCAACTGAAGCTGACCCAACTCTAAATCTCATCTATTAATTACGTTTTTTATGTGAATTAAAGTTTGTATCTCAAGAAGCCATCACTTTAGAGCCAACCTGCACTTGACACCTGTGCTCTCTGCTTCTGGCCTCCACCCACTGTTGGCAGAGGTGAGGGGCAGCCAGTCTTTTGTTCTCCCATGAGACCAGTCAGCAGTCTGCAGGTGGACCTGATGAGTTCGTGGTTCAAATTCCAGTGTTCCTCCACTTTTCTGTTTCCATTCCTTTGGGCAAAAGTGGTCCTCCAGTGGCTTAGGCTCTTGCTTTAGGCAAGCTCAGTGGAATTCCCTTTGTGCATGTTTCCAAATCACTGTTTGAAAAATTCACTGGCTCTATGCAATTCAACAAAATGTTCTTGAACACCCACAATATACAAAACTCTAAAAGAGCCTGAGAGATGAGAATGACATGGAGCTTATACTGTAGGAAAAATACAAGTATAGAATTAGTTATAAAACACAACAGAGATTCTGAAAGATGCTTTCATGGAAGTGCCAAAAACATGGTGTGGATGCAAAGGATCCTGGAGCATCAGGTGGGCCTCTTTCATGGGTAGGAACAGATGGTCATAAGGCCTGAGGGCTGGAGAGCATTTCAGGCTGGACTGTTGTATGAGGAAAGGTACCAGGTGGGAAAATGTTTCTGGAGAAGTTGCTCATTCAGTTTGACTGAAGCATGTTGTACACATGGTCGGGTGTCTGTGGATGTCTCATTGTGGATGCATTGGGGAGCATCGAATGGCAAGGGTGAACGCTGCACATTTTGTGGGTGTGCAAAGGGGAGAGAGTGAAGGTTTCTGAGTAGGGCGGTGCCGAGATCAATCTGGGGAAGATATGGCTAGAAGTAGAGAGTTGGAAGAGGGAAAGCAAAGACATGGGGAAAAGCAGATGATGGGGATTCTGCGTGTGGAACAGTCACAGGAAAACCAGTCTAACTTTGAGTGGGGTGGTGAGGTGGTGGGGTGATGAGGGTCGGGGGTGGGGGAGAGGTGCTGGCCCAGGACCTCGAGAACCAGAGCTGGCCTTGCAGGGCCCTCCCCTCTGGGTCTCCTCTTCCCTCATTTCAGAGCTCCCTGAAAAGGAGCGCAGCAAGAAAAGTTCAACCAGATCTAGAGCATAAGCAGGAGGAGGGGAGGTCCTGGGAGAAGTCTGAGTGTGGATTGGGTGAGCAGGGCAACTTCTCAAAGAGTGGGTCCCAGCAAGCGACAGCAGGGCCCTGCCCTTGAAAACAGAATTAAACAAAAACAAAATTCCAGAGGAGGAGCTGGTGTTTTGAGGCAGGGGAGGGTGAGAAGATGATTCTGACATTTTGGAAATGTTGAACTTAAGTGTTAGAAGTCTATCCAGTTGGAGATGTGGTCCAGTCAGCAGTTGGACGTACCAGTTTGGAATCTGGGCATGGAGCACTGACTAAAGATTTGGCCACTGGATTTTGGTTCATTCTGTCCTGAGGTAGAAAGAGGAGAAAACCAGGACTAGATGGAGAACAACAGGAACATGCAGGGCTTAAGAACAAATTTCAGAGAGTGATGGAGCTGGGCTCAGATTCCTGGCTCTGCCATTTAACTTTTGTGAGGCTTTGGGCAATTGATGTAGCATCTCTGAGACTCGGTTTCCTCACTTGTGAGATGGAGACAACTGTCTTTTTCAGCCTCAGAGACTTGTGTGAGGGTGAACTAACTGAGTTCATTAAGTGGGTGCTAATACCGTCATTGTTTTTCTAGGCTGAAGATTATTATTTTTTTATAAACTAGCATCTTTTTATCTTGCTTTTTATTCCTTAGTAGTTGCCTACATCACATACAGCAGGCATGTATTTCAGGCTAGACCATTATACATTAAAACAGTGGTGCACCCTCAGATAGGTTACAGGAAATATTCTCCCATCATGCTCAGGTGGTGTCCAGAACAGTTGCCTTTATATGTGGGGCCCTCTCTGTATAGATGTAAGAAAAAATTAAATAACTTCAGTTCTAATTTTGGAACTACAGATCAGTTAATGCATGCTTCAGTTTATCTTCAAATTTTCAGAGTTTATGGCATTAAACTTTTGGAAACTACCCGATTTATATTTTATATTTCTTGATTTAGCTTCTCCACATTTCCAAAGACTGAATTGTAACTTCCCTTTCATACCAGAAGCATGGCCAACCACACTCCATCGTATTTGCCCATTTTGGCCGGCATGAGCTCAAGCGAAGGCTAGGGACTGTGACCTTTAAAAGCTGCTCTGGCTGGTGCCTCTCCTTCAACGTATTTCTGATCTGACCCTTGGATGTTCCCGGCTGGGTGACTGGTTGGTTGGTCATTTACCTTGCAATCAATTAATAACAAGTCAGTGTCACCTTGGACTTTAGGGATGAGGATTAAATCATAGTCTGCCTCCCTTTTTTCTTTGGTTGGGTGTTCTGAAAACAAGTTTTCCCACTTATTCCTTTTGTGTACTGTCTGAAGTGCCACCTGCTGTCATGGCTGTCATGTTGACATCAGGAGGAAATGACCTGAAGTTAGCAAATCAAGGAAGTTATTGAGAATTCTTCCCTAATTGCGGCCCAGGCTCTGGTCCTTGTGTCTAGGGCTGTGCGTTAGAAATCGTAAATCACAGACTCTGTGGCTGGGAATGGCTCAGTCCATTCCAGAAACCAGATGCCAATTTAAAAACAATGTTAATATTTAATCCAAATTTCTAAGGGTAATAAAAACTGGTGAAATTAACCTATTATTCTAAGGAGTTTCCCATAATATGAATTAAAATGACTTACAGTTTTTTCAGATTTTCATTGAGGTTTCCAGTAAAAATAAAAGAGAGATGTGTTCAAATCAGTTTTTACTCTCCAACTCCAGAAAAAGAACTTCTGTCTCTAGGTCTTTAAAGAGGAAGAGCCATAGCGGCTTAAACCTGGAAGGGATTTCCTCCGCCCCCAACTGACTTGGGCTGCAGTGCCAACTAAATTGAATGAAATGGAAGTGAAATGTTATAAGCATCTCAAGTGAAATAACATTTACAGTGAGACTCTAGTCACATGTAAACTTGGAGTGCTCTTTTGTTGCCGGTTACCTGTGACACGGTTCCTCCCTGGCTGTCTTCCCAGGAGTTGCCTGTAAAACTGGTTTAGAGGTCTTGGTTTCTGCTCCCCTCATTAGTCAGCACTTACTTAAAGGGTGCCTGGAGGGCTCCGTGAAGAACAATGGTGGCTGCCTTTGGGCTGCTGGGAGCCAGGTGCATCACACAGACTGGCCCTCATTCTTATAAAGCTTGAAAACAGAAACAATCCATCAGGAAGGTGAGACACCTGGACACATCATCAGTAAGAGGGAAAGGCCGAATTAGGACCCAGGTCCCGGATGCCGTGTTCTTGTCAGGACCTGCCTTGCACGGTTGTGTGACCGCCAGGGGAGTTAGGGATAGGCATTGGACAAGAGCACTTCTTGCTCACCTGCCAGGCTCTGTTCTCACCCTTTACCCATATCAAATCATTTACTGCCCCTCTATATGCTTGATGTAGATATATTGAAATCAAATTCCTATTTTACAGGTGAAGAACCAAAGGTCAGAGATGCGAAGTGACTTGCCTAGGGTTGCTTAGCACGTGGTAGGCAGGGCTGGGATTTGGACCCCAGCGGTCTGGAGTCCTGGCTCATGGAAAAAAAGCCCATGATGATGCCTTCCCTTCTGTGATAACTTACATTTAGGAAAAGCTTCCTCAGCAGATCAAGTCACTGGTTCAGTCACAGCTAAGGTCCCTGTCCCTGCTTGATCAATGCCCCACTGCTCCCAGCTCCTTTTCTGCATGGGTAGGGGAGGGAGCCAAGCCTAGAGGTTTACAGCGTGCTCAGGTCAACCCATTTCTTCAATCTTTCGACTTGTTTCTCTTTATTGACTGTAAGGCATAGTTGGGCCCTGGAAGACTTTTTGGACAGGATTATGTGATAATTTCCCACATCTCTGCAGCCTTATTTGCTGCCTGATTCTGGCCCAGAGGGGCAGCACATTGGGAACTGATCTAAGAATGAGCCATGATCTGGGTGGTACATGAAAGGCACTGCCGAAGTCCCACTGAAGGTCGTTGGTACCATCCTCTCCTGTTCACAATGACAAGCATGGAAGCTCCATCCAAACCAGGACAGCCCTCCTGACCCACTGGGCTCTCCTTGAGTCTGCCTAGAACTCAGGTGAATAATTTTCCAAGCCCTGGGTCAGATGGGCCCAGCAAAAGAGAGGGGTGTGTCGCCAGGAGCTGAGGTCCATGTCTGTTCTTGTTTCTGTAGGTAGTTACACTGCTCCTCCGGGCGGCCACTGAAATATATGGCGAAGGCTCTTGTTCATCTCTCTTTTGAGGAATGACGACTGATCAGAAGGCAGACATTTATTGTTTCTAAGAGGGGTTCTGAAAACTTGTGGAGAAAATAAACTCCATGTGTTCTTTAGCTACGTAGTTCCCTGAAGATATTTCCGAGGGCTTTTTTCCTTTGTCAGAATCATCAGAAGCTTGACTGCCTCTGACTTTTCACTGACCTGTGAAAACGAGTTACCTTGGGAACAGCTTGCTGCCTTCTGAGTGTCCCTCTGAGGAATGCGGGCAGAAGCCCTGTGGAGCATGTGCCTAGCCCGACTCATCATGACTGAGCAGAAATGCAGGGCTGTGTGTGAAACCCCAGTCACAGACAGCTTTGTGAGCTGAAGATGCACTGCGAAGACTACGTGGGGAAGTCTATAAACTCAGACGGCAGTTTGGGAACTCCTTCTCCTGAACCCTGTTTCTGCCTTAGAGTCACTTTCCTGCACTTTCATGGAGGCTTTCCTAATACCAGGTTTTACCAGGGGAACTCTTCTCATGAGATGTCCTAGAAAAGGAGTACAATGCCTGCATTCTGAGTTGGAGTGGTCCAGAATAATCAATCTCCATGTTTTTTTAATGTTATTCTTTATGAGTCACTGGCGGGTAATTGAAGAAGATTCCTTCTGGTTAAAACAAAGGAGGGACCCTCAGCTGCAGGGAAGTTAAAGAGAAAGAAGGAAGGAGCAACCACCTAACCCTGAAGGGAGGCAGAGCCTGAGAAGTGGCCAGTTGCCTGTGATGGGTCATTTCAGTGCCAGGTGTAGTGAGTGTCCCCACAATGTTCATCCTGCAGCATTTTATGTGGTCTTACCAACGCCCACCAGAAGCAGGTAGTGCCACTCACTGTGACCCCAGGGCAGGAGCCACTGCGAGGAGTCCAGCTGGTAGTCTTTGCTGGACAAGTCAGTGCCTCGACCACTGCCTCTAACCCCTCGTAGCCCACGTCCACGGCATGATCTGGGACTCTAGAACTTGCTCCCCACTATTGTTGGGCCAGCTGCTCAGTGTGCAGACTCAGAAAATGTGGTCGGTCTCGTGCATCAGGCACTCTGCCACTTTCGTTCATGCCCCCTGAACAAGTGAGGGGGATTCTGTGTGTGGATCAGTCACAGAAACACCTGTCTGTCCTTGAACAGGGTGACGGGAGTGGGAGGTGAGGCCGGGGGTTTGGGAGAGGTGCTGGCTCAGGAGCTCCACAAACCAGAGCTGGCCCCGCAGAGCCCTCCCTTCCAGGTCTCTTCCGTCATTTCAGAGCTCCATGAATCCTCGGGGAAAAGACCCTGAGATTTAAAAAGTTATGCAAATGTGCACAGAGTACCCCCTCCCGTTTGGACCTGTGTGAAAAACAAACTGCCTGTTTTTTATGGCTACATTTCTGACATGGAGCTGTTCTGTGGAGTCATTACCAGTGGACTTATTTGGTTTCCTTCTGGGCGTTTTCATACCTTCTTGTTAATAAAAAAAAATATTCAATATGTCATTCAGTATGAATGGCCCCTCTGCAGTGAGGCGTTCCTTGACTGTCTGATTCCCTCCCCCACTGTCCCTAGGCATTCTGTTTCACGTTGTCAGAGCCCCAGTTGCTATCTGACATTATCTCATTCATTCAAAGCCACTTGTTCCTTGTTTGTCTCACTCAGTAGAATAGAGGCTCTACAAGGCCAGTGATACCATCTGTCTTGTTCTGCACTGTACCCCCAGCAGTCAGGATAGCTTCAGGGGGCACATTGGGTGCCCAATAAATACTTGTGGAATAAGTGATCACTCATGCAGCTCCTCGAGGAGCTGACTGGCCTTCTCCCATCTCGCTGAGTGAGATACCTGAGCCAGTGGCATGTGGGCCAAAGTGTGAAGCAGTCCTTTCCCAGGCCTGCCTTTTCCCTCTGCCCTAGCCTCCAGGCCTTCCTGGAGCTGTCCCAACAGGCCTAACCCTCTGGGGACCGTGCCAGGGGCCTGCCCTGGCACTCGAAGGTGTGGAACAACCTTAGAAGTTGATCACTCCTGTTCTCATTCCTTCAGGCACAGTCTCTCCTGTCCTCAGGGAATGCCATTCATTCTGTCAGCAAGTATTTATTGAGGACCTCCTATGTGCTGGAAACTGGGACACTAGGGAAAAACATGCCCTCTGTCCTCATCCTCCTGGAAGGAAAGGATAAACCATCATACCATATAGTGGATGAAGCCTTGGGGGTTCCCTGAGACCCCCCTTACTCTAGTGCAGATCTGTAATGAGCTCCCTCTAGAGATCAAGACAGGAAGTAGCATTAGGGGCCCAGGGCTGGGCTAAACCCTTGAGTAGTTACTGCCTGCAGTCCTCATAGCTTCGTGTGGAACTTACTGCTCTCATGGACAAAGGCAAAAAGGAAGGCACCATGAAGGCGAGAGGCTTACAGAGCTGTGGTCCTAGCCAGGTCTCTGCCATCATGTCTGTGTTCTTTCCATCAGCCCTACCCATTGTCCTGGATTAGCAATGACTCTAATCCTGGAAACCCCTAGCTAGGAAGGGGAGGTGATGGGTGCCGGTAGGACCAATGAGGGTGATGTATTTCTGTTGGTGGGCCCTGCCAAGCCCCTCCAGCTCCACCCAGATTTTGGCTGTCTTTTTTCTCCACCAGTGTTGGCCTTAAAGTTAAGTTGAGGAAGAGATTATGCGGAAAGAGAACGAAAAGCTCAGAGACAGAGCATCATTCCCTTGCCCACCTGGAAAAACAGCATCTCATCCCTCCAGCCTTCCTCATGCTTCTTCTCTTTTCATCTTGTTTCATGAATAAAAGATCCAGGGATCAATCAACTTGCAGCTGTAGCCTGTGTCTCTGGGAAACACTGGACAATGGGGTGATGAGATCACTGAGTTACCTCCCTGAGTCAGGCCAGACAAGACACTTGGGTTTGGACGATTTCTGGTGTTGGTTAAGGTTTGTCCAGCCAGAGACATGCAAGTTATGTTAGGAGAAAATGTGTTTCTGGACCTGAAGCAATACATGCCATGACAATCTGTCCTCAGGTGAGTGCTCCCAGAAATCTGACGACGGGCACAGGTGTGCCCTCATCACCGGCTCCCAGCCCAGCCATTCTGTGGTATCTTCCACGCTTCTACTCTTTCCATCTCACATCTAATCTCTTATCTAGTTCTGTCCACCCTTCCTTTAAAAACTTTCCCTTCCATTCAGTGCTCCTGTCCAACCCCAGGCTATGACAACCCTTCTCCTCTCTCATTCTAACAAACTAGGCTGCATTTTGGATGAGCCACTCAGATTCTGGAAATTCCACAATTATTGACTTGCTGGTACCTTGAAAATAGAGCAGAAACTCCAGACTTGCCAGTCCCCCCAGCTGTTAGGACCCTTGTCAGTGGCAGTGTGGTGCCACCAAGAGAGCCCTGGCTTGGGAGTCCCAGTGAGCTTTGCATCTATGCTCTGCTGCTCTGGTTTGGACAAGCCCATTGCTGCTTGGGAGTGAACCTCCGCCTGCCTCTATGAAATGAGGTGGAGGGACCAGTCAGTCTCTTTTCCTTTAGGATGTTTTCAGCTATAAAACCATCACCTCCCTTGGCTTCACTCACATCTGAGGATCCCTCCTTCCCAGAAGGTTTCCTGGCTTGCTGTGTCTCTCAACAGACTCATTAAGCATTAACCATGCATTTTGGGGTAAAACTGATTCTGGGGGGTGGGGTAAAAAAAATCAATCTTTTTTGTGTATAAAACACAGATACATATACATATAGCACATAAACAGATATATACCATATCTTTAGTATTAAAATAAAATTTTATGAGGGAGTTTGATTAGGAAAAACAATAACTAGAAGTCTTCCTTAGAGGCCCTAATGGGGGTGGGGGGGAAGGTTGAGAAACACAGATTGAACCACAAAGGTATGCTGGGTGCCATGACAAGTACTGGGCAGGTGAATGACAATATCTCCTTCCCTCTAGGAGCCCATCTTCCAAACTCTGTGTCCTCTTTTCTTTTTCTAAATCCTACTCCCTGCCCCTTTTAGTTTGTTTATAGGTGCATTTACATGTTCTGGTGGTCACCACTTACATTTTTGTGGCTTTTCTTCCCTCCAGCTATGGAATTGCTGGCTCTACCAATGTGACAGGTGATCAAGTGAAGAAGCTAGATGTCCTCTCCAATGACCTGGTCATTAACGTGTTACAGTCATCCTTCGCAACCTGCGTGCTCGTGTCAGAAGAAAATAAACAAGCCCTAATTGTAGAGCCTGAGAAGAGGGTAGGTCTGAACTTCCACCATGTAGGCTTTTAATGTAACCATTTTTCTTCCTCGTTCCATAAATGACTCCAATTGTTCAGCCAAGCTGCATTCCTAGGAATCACCCCAGGTTCCTTTGAATCATGAGTCATCATTTCACGGATTCATCCTATCATATCTCACACCGTACACCCCTGTATACTGTGTCACCACAGCTGATGGCGTTACCATCCCTCTGGTGGAATCATACATGGGAGAGACTCTTCCACACTCGTACTCATCTTCGTTCCCAACTTTTCAGTGTCATGTTCAAGACCCTTCAATGTCTGGCCCTCCTTGCTTCATCTCCACCCACCGAATTCCCACCCTTCATATCCAGCTCCCCTGCCAATCTAAACTGCTTGCAATTCACGCCACTGATTCGTGCACTACAGTCCATTTGGGATCCTATTGATCTGATTGTTTCTGGAGGGCAGAGGATGACTTACGTTCTTCTCTGTATTCTAGCATCAGCATAATGCCTGGCCCATTGTGAGGGCTCAATAATAAATTGTTGTTGCAAAAGGGAATGGAAAGAGTATATCCAACTTTTATAGAATAACAACATTCATATAACAAAAAAAAACTTTTGAAATTAGAAGTGGAGTTTTATGGGCTTACTTACTATTTCTCCCTGTGTGAGACAAATTGGGGACATGTGGGAGTAGAATTAGAAAAAAGCATTTAGAAGATGAACTTAAGAGGCTGCCTGATACCCAGTCTTGACCTTTTGAAGAGGGTGGACAGCCACATCCAATTAACTTGTTTTACATCATTCCTAAAATACTACTACGTGTCAGATTCAAAGTTCATGTTGCTCTCTGTTGGGCTTCTCAAGGTACTCGGCAGTTTCAGGCATGTAGATTGAATTTGTTGTTCAGTATTCTCTGTCAGCCCAACTTCTCTGACTACAAAGTGCCTTACTAATACATGTGTTCCTCTTTTTCAGATGACAGTTTCTTGTGTATCAGCCAGGGTGATTTGTTAAGAACAAGTGGTCAAGGAATCAGAGAATTATCTTAATTTTATGTGGAAATTTATTTACTTATTTAATGCCACCTTAGTCATTTTAATTTAACAAATATCGACTATATTCTGTTTTACAGTACACTGAGTTATAGGTGTGAAAAGACGAAAGTAGCCTTACATTTTGGGAGCACACTAATGGAGCAAAAACCACAGATAAGAATCTCTAACACAAGGATTTAACAAGAATGCATAATAATAATTATACCAACACAGTAATTACCACACCTCTGAGCTCATCTTATACCCTCCTGGCTTCACCTCTTCCCAGCCCCTTTGGAGGAACCAGTTCTGTACTACAATCAGCCTGTTTTGTACAAGGGCAATCAAACAGTGCCTAGCTTTAACCTGTCCCTTTTGCTTCTTGCCTTCAGTCTATTTTTTTAAATTCTATTTTATTGATTATGCTATTACCGTTGTCCCAAATTTCCCCCTTTGTACTGCTCCACCCAGCACCCCCACTCCCTCTGGCAATCCCCACACCATTATTCATGTCTTCAAGGAATATTCATGTAAATTCTTTGGCTATTCCATTTCCTATACTGTATTTTATATCCCAGTGGCTATTCCATAACTATAAATTTGTACTTCTTTTTTATTTTAGATTTTATTTATTTATTTTTAGACAGAGGGGAAGAGAGGGAGAAAGAGAGGGACAGAAATATCAGTGTGTGGTTGCCTCTCGTGCACCCCCTACTGTGGACCTGGCCTGCAGCCTAGGCATGTGCCCTGGCTGGGAATCGAACCAGCAACCCTTTGGTTCACAGGCCAGCACTCAATCCACTGAGCCACACCAGCCAGGGCCAATTTGTCCTTCTTAATGCCCTCAATTCTTCACTTATTCCCCTATACTCTCCTCCCATCTGGCAATCATCAAAATTCTCCCCATATCCATGATTCTGTCTTTGTACTTG
The DNA here is from genome assembly GCA_007922815.1 of Macrotus californicus. NCBI lineage: Eukaryota > Metazoa > Chordata > Mammalia > Chiroptera > Phyllostomidae > Macrotus > Macrotus californicus. The sequence continues at coordinate 85,041 of VMDR010001792.1, forward strand.
TTTGCTTAGTTGATATTTTATATTCAATTGTATATCCATATGTATGTATTACTATTATATGGTTCAGAGTTCTGATCTTCTTTTCCTTAAAAAAATCCCATTAGTATTTCATATAATAATGACTTGGTGATGATGAATTCCTTTAGTTTTTTTTCTTGTCTGGGAAGTTATTTATCTGCCCTAAATGATAGTCTTGCTGGGTAGAGCAATCTTGGCTGTAGGTTCCTGCTTTTCATGACTTTGAATGTTTCTTGCCAATCCCTTCCGGCCTGCAAAGTTTCTTTGGAGAAATCAGCTGACAGTTTTATGAGCACTCCCCTGTAGGTAACTAAATGCTTTTCTCTTGCTACTTTTAAGATTCTCTCTTTACCTTTAACCTTTGACATTCTAATTATGATGTGTCTTGGAAGGGGCCTTCTCGTATCCATCCATGTTTGGGACTCTCTGTGCTTCCTGAACTTGTATGTCTATTTCCTTCACCAAATTAGGGAAGTTTTCTTTCATTATTTTTTCAAATAGATTTCCAATTTCTTGCTCTTTCTCTTCTCATTCTGGCACCCCTAGGATGTGAATGTTGGAGTGCTTGAAGTTGTCCCAGAGACTGCCCTTACACTATCCTCATTGTTGTGGATTCTTTTTTCTTCTTGTTGTTCTGATTGCTTGTTTTTTGCTTCTTATGTTCCAAATCATTGATTTGATTCTTGGCTACATCCACTCTACTGTTGTTTCCCTCACTGTTCTTTATTTCAATTAGTGTATCCTTTGTTTCTGACTGGGTCTCTTTAATGCTCTGAGGTCCTCACTAAGTTCCCTGAGCATCCTTATAACCAGTGTTTTGAACTCAGCATCTGATAGATGGCTTGTCTCTATTTCGTTTAGTTCTTGCTGGAGTTTTGATCTGTTCTTTCATTTGGGCCATGTTTCCTTATCTTCTCATTTTGACAGCCTCCTTATGTTTGTTTCTATGTATTAGGTACAGCTGCTTTGACTCTGTGTCTTGTTAGCGTGGCCTAATTTACTAGGTGTCCTGTAGGGTCCAATGGCACAGCCTCCCCTATCTCCCAAGCTGGGTACTTGAGGTACATCCTCCGTATGGGCTGAGTACTCCCTCCTCTTGTAGTTGAGTATTGGCTGCTGTTGGCAGATCAATGGGAGGGATTTTCCTAGGCCATTCAGCTTCAAGGACTAATTATGACCACTGACCACCAATATCTGTCCTGCATGGAGGATCAGCTGTGCAGGGGCAGGATTATGCTACTCTGACGTGGTCTGTACCTGTCCACTGGGTGTGCTGACCCTGGGATTTCCTGGGTGGTACAGGTCAAGGTCAGCTCCCACCTGTTTTTATACGAGCTACCCTGTATGAGCTACAAAGCAGTCTGCAGATGGCTGCTTCTTGTCCTGGGCTTGGAGGTTCCCAGGTGAAGCCAAGCTGTGAACCTAGGCTGGTTGCTGCTATTGCTGGGCCTGGGCCACTTAGCAAGAGGTACAGGGACTAGAGATTTGCTGAGGCCAGCTGTTTCTTGATTGAGAGGATTTAGGAAATTGTAAAGCATGAGTCCAAACCAGCCATTTATATGGAAAAGCCACTGTTAAGAGCTTGGGGAGGCCCATAAGTTGGGTTGGACGAAGGCTCAGGGGATGTCCAGGGTGGGTTAAAGAGTGTTAGCGAGGTTGATGGAGTCTCAGATATGGAACCCACCTGCTGGCTCTGTGGCTCTGTGGGTGGAGGGTTCAGAAAAGGGACAATGGTCTCTGCTCACCTTTCTGTCTGGGAGAAAGCTGTCCTCAACTTCTTGCCTTGATTTGCCTTGACACTTCAGTTCCTTCCTGTGTGCCACTGGTGCCTTTTGTGCTGCTACCCTGGTGCTGGAGCTCAGAGGGAGTAAGTCTATGTAAGTGTGTGTGGGGGTTCTTTAAGAGGAACTGCTTGGGACTCCAGAGGTTTCTTCCACTTACTCAATCTATGCTGGTTTTTGTAGCCAGAAGTTATGGGGGCTTATCTCCCTGGTATTGGAACCCTGGGCTAGGGAGGCTGGTGTGGGGCTGGGACTCCTTGCTCCTGATATATACCTCCCAAATTTTTATCCACCACATGTGGATGTGGTACTAGCCCGTTCTGCATCCCCATCCCTTCTACCAGTCTGGATCGACATTGTTTCTTTAATTCTAGAGTTCTTGGACTTCCATTCAACTCAATTACTGATGGTTCTGATTGATGGTTGTTCTATAGTTTAGCTGCAATTTTAATGTGGTTGTTTGAGGAAGCAAGCCATGTTTACCTACACCTCAATCTTGACTGGAAATCAATGCAGAAATTTAAAAACCACATTTTTTAAAATTAAAATATTTTTTATTGTTGTTCAAGTACAGTTGTCTCCATTTTTACCCCACCACGCACCCCTGCCCCACCCATCCCCACCTCTCACCCTTGAACCTACCCCCTTTGGCTTTGTTCATATATCCTTTATACATGCTCCTTGATGGCCCTTCCCCTATTATCCCTCTCTCCCATCCTCTCTGGTAAATGTCAGTTTGTTCTTTATTTCAGTGTCTCTGGTTATATTTTGCTTGCTTGTTTGTTTTGTTAATTAGGTTCCACTTCTAGGTGAGATCATAGGGTATTTGTCTTTTACCACTTGGCTTATTTTACTTAACATAATGCTCTTCAGATCCATCCATGCTGTTGTGAAGGGTAGGAGCTCCTTCTTTCTTTCTGCTGCATAGAATTCCATTGTGTAAATGTACCATAGTTTTTTGATCCAGTCATTTACTAATGGGCACTTAGGTTGCTTCCAACTCTTGGCTATTGTAAATTGTGCTGCTATGAACATTGGGGTGCATAGGGTGTTTCAGGATTCTTAGGGTATAGTCCCAGGAGTGGAATTGCTAGATCAGAAGGCAGTTCCAGTTTTAGTTTTAGTTTTCTGAGAAAATTCCATACTGTTTTCCACAGTGGCTGCACCAGTCTGTATTCCCACCAACAGTGCACTAGGGTTCCCTTTTCTTCACATCCTCTCCAACACTTGTTTGTTGATTTGTTATGATGGCCATTCTGACCGGTGTGAAGTGGTATCTCACTGTGGTTTTAATTTGCATCTCTCTGATGGCTAGTGATGCTGAGCATCTTTTCACATGTCTCTGGGCCCTTTGTATGTCCTCCTTGGAGAAGGGTCTGTTCAGGTCCTTTGCCCATTTCTTAATTGGGTTGTTTGTCTTCCTGGAGTGGAGTCGTATGAGTTCTTTATATATTTTGGAGATCAAACCCTTGTCTGAGGTATCATTGGCAAATATATTTTCCCATATGACTGGTTCTCTTTTCATTTTGCTGATGTTTTCTTTAGCTGTGCAGAAGCTTTTTATTTCAATGAAGTCCCATTTGTTTATTCTTTTCTTTATGTCCCTTGTTCTAGGGGACATAGCAGTGAAAATATTGCTACATGGAATATCTAAGATTTTCTTGCCCATGTTCTTCTCCAGAACTTTTATGGTGTCACAACTTATGTTTAAGTCTTTTATCCACCGTGAATTTATTTTTGTGTATGGTGTAAATTGGTGATCGAGTTTCATTTTTTTGCATGTATTTGTCCAGGTCTCCCAACACAATTTGTTGTAGAGGCTATTTTTACTCCATTTTATGCTTCTGTCCCCTTTGTCAAATATTAATTGACCGTAGAGACTTTGATTTATTTCTGGGCTCTCTGTTCTGTTCCATTGGTCTGTGTGTTTGTTCTTATGCCAGTACCAGGCTGTTTTGATTACAGTGGCATTGTAATACAGTTTGATATCAGATGTTGTGATTCTTCCTACTTTGTTTTTCTTTCTCAAAATTGCCATGGCTATTTTGGTTTGTTTACGGTTCCATATAAATTTTTGAAATGTTTGTAAAATCCACATCTCAAAGCAACTAATTTGGAGATGGAAAAACCCCAGTGGTGTCCTGGTAAACTGGTTCTGTCTTGAGAAGAAAAATCTGATTTTTTTCTAATTGCCAATATTAACTTGGTAAATACTCTCCATAGTTGATTTCTTTTCCTTTTTTAAAAAAAGATTAATATTTCTTTATTTTCAGAGACAGAGGAAGGGAGGGAGAAAAAGAGGGACAGAAACATCAATGTGAGAGAGAAACAGTAGGTGGCTGCCTCTCACACACCCCCAACCAGAAACCTGGCTTGCAACCCAGGCATGTGCCCTGACTGGAAACTGAACCATCAAACCTTTGGTTCACAGGCCAGTCCTCAATCCAGTGAGTCACTTCAGTCAGGGTCCCATAGTTGATTTCAAGCTATTGACATGACATCACTGAAAGCAGAGCTGGGAAGAGATGTGCATGATTAGCTCTTGAGCATAGATACCAGCCAGCTCCAGCATTCTAGTGACAATCCCACTGGAAGAATGAATCTTTGGTATTCCCACAGCAAAGGAGGGTTACTTCCTTTGGGAAGTCCAGTTGGGCTACTGTTGAGAACTCTGTGCACTGCAATGCCAAGTGTCATCTATAAGACCTGCATGGGAAATTTCTTTAGATCTTAATGTCTTTGCTTCACTGAAAGAATTATGTTCCTTATTTCTCTAGTGGATAAAAAGAAACAAATGACTAACCTTATTTCTCATCTTCATTTAGCTGCGAGGAAACTCAAGCCAAAATTATGATTCAACTATATCAATGATGTAGAAAATTAAGACTTATTTATCTCTATTACATTACCTTCATCTATACCTCTTATTTTAAGTTGTGTTTTTTCTGCCTAATGATGTTTTGGTGTACATATATAGTCATTATTTTCATTTTGTGTGCCACTCATTCCTTCCAAGATAGAATATAAATAAGAGTAACATTTCTTAAAAATGTGTGGGGGTTGTGGCAGTGGGAGAAACTCCCTGTCTCATAAGAGTCTATTGGAGGGTCCCAGACAGGATCCTAGAACGTACACAAACCCACCCACTTGGGAATCAGCACCTGAAAAGGCACAACCCACTTGTGGGAAGTGAGGGAAGTGACAGAAAGTGGGGCAGAGCTGAGTAAGCTAGCAAGCAGCACTGTTTCCTCTCTGACCCCTACCCCACAGTGCATCTAAATGGGTTGCCCTGCCCTGGTGAATACCTAAGGGTCCGCCCCTTACAACATAACAGGTGTGCCAATCAAAGAAATATGGCCCAAATGAAAGAACAGATCAAAGCTCTAGGAAAAATAAAACTAAGCTACAAAGAAATAGCCAGACTGTCAGATGCACAGTTCAAAACACTGGTAATCAGGATGCTCACATAAATGATTGAGTACAGTCACAAAATAAAGGAAGAAATCAAGGCTATGTGAAGAGAAATAAAGAAAAATATATAGAGAACCAACAGCATTTATCTGGAACAGAATGAAGAAACAAGAATTCAAAAAAATGAGGAGAGGCTTAGGAACCTCTGGGACAACTTTAAATGTTCCAACATCTGAATCATAGGGGGGCCAGAAAGAGAAGAGGAAGAGTAAGAAATTGAAAACCTATTTGAAAAAATAATGAAGTAAAACTTCCCCAATCTGGCAGTGGAACTAGACATGCAAATCCAGGATGCTCAGAGAGTCCCAAAGAAGTTGGACCCAAGAAGAAGCACATGAAGAAACATCATAATTAAAGTACCCAAGATTAAAGATGAGGAGAGAATCTTAAAAAAAAAAAAGATTTTATTTATTTATTTTTAGAGAGGGGAAGTGAGGGAGAAAGAGAGGAAGAGAAACATTGTGTGGTTGCCTCTCGAGCACCCCCTACTGGGGACCTGGCCCACAACCCAAGTGTGCGCCCCACTAGAAATTGAATTGGTGACCCTTTAGTTCAAAGGCTGGCACTCAATCCACTGAGCCACACCAGCCAGGGCCAAAGATAAGGAGAACATCTTAAAAGCAGCAAGAGAAAAGGAGAGAGTTACCTACAAAGGAGTTCCCATAAGACTCTCAGCTGATTTCTCAAAAGAAACCTTACAGGCAAGAAGGGGCTGGTAAGAAGTATTCTAAGCCATGAATGGCAAGGAACTACATCCAAAATTACTCTATCCAGCAAAGCTATCATTTAGAATGGAAGGGCAGATGAAGTGCTTCCCAGATAAGGTCAAGTTCAAGGAGTTCATCATCATAAAGTCCTTATTATATGAAATGTTCAAGGGACTTACCTAAGAAAAAGAAGGTAAAAAACTATGAATGGTAAAATGACAACAAACTCACAACTATCAACAACTGAACGTAAAAAACAAAAACAAAAACTAAGCAAACAACTCAAACAGGAATAGTCACAGAAATGGAGATCACATGGAGGGTTATCATGAGGGGAGTCGGTGGGGAAGAGAAGGGGAAAAGGTACAAGGAATAAGAAGCATAATTTGTAGGCACAAAATAGACAGGAGGATTTTAAGAATAGTATAGGAAATGGAGAAGCCAAAGAACTTATACATATGACCCATGGACATGAACTAAGGAGGGAGAAGGCTGGTGGGAGGGGCAGTACAGGGCAAGAGGGGGATAAAGGGAAGAAAAAAATGGGACAACTGTAATAGCATAATTGATAAAGTATACTTAAAAAAAGACTACGCTTCTTGAACTTTCCCCTAGATTCTGTTTTTTATCCCCTTAGTTTATACTATTTTGTTATAATGTGTTTATTTTTAATGTAAAGTTGTATTTCCTTTTTATCTTTTGTTCAGGGTAAATATGTGGTCTGTTTTGATCCCCTTGATGGATCGTCCAACATTGATTGCCTTGTGTCTATTGGAACCATTTTTGGCATCTACAGAAAGGTAAAATGTAATGCGTCAAGCCCCTGGTTTGGGATCGACAGCAAAGTTAAGGTCCAGTGGCCAGTCCTGGTTCACTGTTCAAGCAGCCAGAATGTATATCATGAAACTCTGTGAGGCTCGACATAGGTTTATGTCTCTAGTTTTGACTTTTTCACCATTTGCTGCATAGTGAAGATCCATTAAGTTGTTAAAAGAAAATGTAGTCAAGTGTGGGCGGGAAGAGACATATAGTTTACTCATAACTGTATCATGCTTTCCTTTATAATAGAAAATGGGGTTGATAGTAAAAGAGACTGTAGAGGGTAGTTACAGTGGTGATTGTATGTGAACCGAGAATTGTGACAGTGTGACAACAATAGAGATTACTGTCAAAATTGTCCTTTAAATCCTCCAAATCGGGACTCTGCAAACTATGACTCTTCCCAGGGCCAAATTCAGCCAGCTGCTTGATGGTCTATGAGCAAAAAATAACCCTTCTGCATTTTTAAATGGCCGTAAAAACTGAAGGATAATATTTGATGGCCCATAACATATACATAAAATTTAATTTTCGCTGCCTATAAATAATGTTTTAATGGCACATGGTCAACTCATTTGTTTTCATGTTGCTTTTGGCTGATTTGGTGATGCACTGGCAGGGCCACGTGGCTGTGGAGAGACTGTGATGGTAGAACCCGCACTGTCCACTGCCTGTCCGCTTGTGGACACAGCTGGCTGCACGCTCTTGTGGCCTGGGGACCTGGGCCCCTGCCCTAATCTACCACCTGTGCGCCCTGGGCAGGCTACTCTACCTCCAGAGCTTCTCTTTTCCTTCTTTTTCTGTAAGTGCCTTGTGTCGTGTGTGTGTCTGCGTGTATACACACCCAACGGTGCAACAGTGCTCAAACAAACAAAATAGAGCACATACCTGTGGGCCCATTGTAAAACATGAAGTCTGAAATGTCATTTTGACTTCAGTCCTCCTTATTTAATTTAACAATAAAACCTCACAGATGACATTCAGGCTGAACCAGTTTCTTTACCTTAATGGACAAGGTGGCGGGTTGACCTGCCTGAAGAGGTTTCCCCCACTTTCCTATTTCGGAATACAGAGGCCATAATTTAAGCAGTGAGACGCAGACTTTCGCTTTATTATTCAAAATGACTTGTTGTCTAGTATTGCACCTGACCTCCTTTCAAACATATGGAAATCGGGACAACCATAGAATAGTTCTCTTTTGTCATTGGAATATATTTTGCTTTTGTCTGGGCTCAGAGGGAGACCCACATCAAATCAATTTGAGCAATAGATTCTAATGCTTATATCAGAAAGGTAAATGCAAGAATTTATTTATTTCTTAAGTCAACCATGAAGTATACCATTTTTGTTGTAGACATGGAAGCAGATAATTTTACCTGCAAAATATCACATCTTTAGTTTAGAGAGGTCTGTAGCAGGCATCCTCATGTGAAGGAAAACCCCTGGTTAATGACTCAGCCAAAACTAAAACAGCATGATGTTCACCAGCTCTAGTCTCTGCCTCAGCCCCCCAAACAAAGACTCTTTGAAGGAAAAAGAAAGAAAGAAAACTGAAAAACAGAGGGACCCTGGCTATTAACTAAAAAAATCGAAACTACTTGCCACAGCAGCTTGAATTAAAGATGCTACAAGTCAGCAATGAATCTCCATACTCAGTCAGCCTGAAGCGACTCTCTTAAAAGACTGGAAAAAAAAAAAAGTATGATCGTGCCTTTAAGTCATTTCAGTTTTCAAAAGGCTTATTGATTATTTGAAACCATTTGTGGGCTTATGGGGCATAAATATTGATGTGCCCGATACTTCAAAGGTGACCTTTCCTGCTTTCTGCAAGTGTGTTCTGGGCTAGAATTCAGCCCTCTAGGGCACCTGCTTAGGAGCACAGCATCTGTAACTGGAACCAGCAACAGTACCTGGCCTTGCCCACACAATGCCTGGAAACAGGCTCCAAGGGGACATCGAGGGCACATGGCCCAGTGTTCCACGCGGTTCCTGCTGCAGCATCTCAGGAGGAGGTCACTCAGCTTCTGGCTGGGGACACCCAGAAGGGATATAATTCCCCTGAGGTGTTGGGCAACCACCATGGTTAGAATGTTTGTCCAAATATTGAGTCGAAATCTGTCTCCCTATTGTCATTTGGCCTTTTAGAGATTCAGAAAATAGGATTCTTACATGTTTAGAAATGGCTCTCCTGCCCTCCTTTAAAAAAAATCTTTTTTAAGTTAAACATCTTTAATATGAGATGATTTTTAGACAATTGCAAGCATGGTCACCCTCTACTGGATACATTATAATTTGCAGTGTCCTTTTACAAAATCCAATCCCCATAATTCAAAGCAGAGTTTTAAAAGTGTTCTAGCAGCTTCAGAATTCAACATTTTTCCCTTTACTGAGCACAGGCAGATGTATTAATAATAGCTACGTGGAATAATAGCTATTAATAATGGCTTCCTGACATTGACGCTAGCTCTGTGGGACTTTGGGCAAGGTAAATAAATGGCTCTTTGCCTCACTTCCTTAAGCATAAAGGGGAGATACTGAAAATTATGTCTAATGCACTGAAAACAGTGCCTGGCACATAAAAAGTGCTCAATAATGGTAGCTATTAACATTACTAGTGTTGTTTTGCGTGCTAAGATTCAGTGGACATTGTCACAACGCTAGCTTAAGAAAGGAGGGAAGGAGGAAAAGAAAATTGGTTCCTATAACTAAAAAGCCCGGTGGGTAGGTATACTTCCAGTGCAGCTGCATTCAGGGACTGAGACCGCATCATCAGAACACACTTCCTGTTTATCTCTACCATCCTCTCTGATGGCAAAACGGCTGCCAGCAGGTCCGGGATCACACTCAATCTTCTCAGCAGCTCATACAGAAAATTTAAGCCTCTTTTCCAACAGTTCCAACAAGAATATGATCTCTTTGGCTCTGATTGGCTTGGCTTAGGTCATGTGCCCATCTTTCAACCAATCACTATGGCCAGAAGCATGCAATGATATGGTTGACCAGGCTAAGGTCACGTACCCACCCCTGGAGCTGAGAGGGAGGGAGGCAGTATCTTAAGGAAGACTGCAGTGCAGTTGTCAGCAGCAGGGTGAAGGATACGGGCCAGGCAAAACCAACTGAACTTCAGTACAGATTATAAACTCCTTGAGGCAGGGACATCAAATATATTTTTGTCTGCTAGGTCTCTGGGTGCAACAGTAGGTGAGCAATACTGGCCAAGTTACTGGGGACTCTGCTAAATGTTGTGTAAGACCTTCTAAGGAGGGTTTGGCTGCCCCTCTAAGGGAAGACTGTCTGGTGACATGACAGCCTCATCACACTTCTGCCTGACTTTCTCCTCTGCCACCTTGAGTCTCCAGAATCCATGTGTCTTCCCCTATGCTCTTTATGGGGTGGTGTGGCCCAATACCTGCAGCAGGTGGTGGCCCGGGATACACAGAGAAGGGTTAGGTCCGGAGGCTTTCTCATTTTGCCAAGTTTTTTATACACATTGGCCCGTAAGCATCCACATGGGCATGTTATGAGTCTCTTGGAGCAAAGGCATTTACCGCTGGGGGTTTGGAGGAGGGGATCCATACACTGAAAAGGGGGTCAGGCAAGAAGAGAATTCCTCCAAATCTATGACTTGATGGCATTATTTTCTGTTTGTTGGGAGTATGTGGGTCTTAGACCGTGTTACCATTTCTTATTTCATGCAAAGGTGTCAAAGGGTAAGATTCTTTGGTGACAGTATTTCCAGGGAAGCCTATTTACTCTTGCACCTTCCCCACAGGCAGACATGGACAGTACTGGGCAAGGTGAAATCTCTGGGGAACTTTTAGTAGTGAAGAACTGATCACTCCAAGCCTCTAGCAGCTTCCAGCTAATTCGCTTGTTTACCTATTCCCTTTGTCTGATTTCCGCACTGGCTGGCGGGGGGTAAGTGGTTGAGACAGAGGGTAGTTAGAGGCCTGAGTCTTCCTTCTGTATCAGTGGCTTCGAAGGAAGCTGGTTTCTTCTTCAAGGTTGTGCACAGGCAAAATTAGTAGTTAGGGCAAACAACTCAAATTTTCTATTCTGTGTTTAGTCTGTGTTCACCTATGCTTGCTATCCTGGGAATACAAACTAGACCAAATCAAGTAACTTGACCCAGCCCGACCAGCCAACTAACCAGCCAGCCACCTCGATGAAAACCATTTATCAAACACGAGGGGTGAGGGGGGAAATGGAAAGAATGGTTTTAGCAATTCTTCCTTTTACATAAGTAGTGCTTAAACTTCAGGGCAAGAGTCATCTGCGATAAATAGTAAAATGCAGATTCTCAGGCCCCCTTAGAAAGTCTAATTTAGCCAGATTAGCCCACAGCCCCAGAATATGCATTTTAATAAGTTTCCCAAGGGATTCTAAGGCAACCGGTCTCTGGGCCACACTTTCAAAACTTATGGAGGAAATCACCATGTTTTTGTTGGAATGACCTTCGTCAGCATCATGCTGTAGTTTCCCTTACTCTCAGCTGCTGAATCTCTGGTTTGGAAATAAATAAATAAAATTGGCAGAAATTGCCCATTTTCATTTCTGTTTAAATTCAAGTAGAGACTATTCAAACTGAAATATTTGGGGGTGTTCTTAGGAAGGAAGAAACCAATCAAGTGTTAATGAAGATGGTAATTATCAGTTAGCAATCATTGATTAGAAGCAATTTCCTTAGGGCAGGGGTGTCAAACTCATTTTCACCGGGGGCCACATCAGCCTTGTGGTTGCCTTCAAAGGGCTGAAGTAATTTTAGGACTCCATAAATGTAACTACTCCTTAACTGTTAAGAGTGTCCAGTTTTTTAATAGTGCACAACAGGGGGTCGGTCACACATGACCCAGTGGGCTGTGTTTTTAATGGAAGAAAGAGGAAAAGATGAGAGTGCATGTCATGTTCTAAGTGTCGGTATGGTTTTGTTACATATCTGTAGTTGTGTGTGCATGTGTGTGTTGATACTGGTTTGTTATGGAAAATGTGTTTCTTACTGTGAGTCATGGTCAAAAAAAATGGGAAGCATCTGCCCTAATCTGTAATGAATCTGGAGAGATATTCTAAGTTCCTGTATTTCTGAGAATTTCTTTGATATGTAAGTGATGTGGACCACACTGCTCACTGGGGAATGGGCTGCAACTGGCAAGAACTCATGAAATTGATGTCCTCACCAGACTCACAGCCCTGCAGCCCAGTCTTAATTTGTTTAAATAAAGATGGAGTAGGCAAGTGAAAGACATTGATGCACATAATAAGATTAAATTAGTGGGAACTGGCAAGAATGCAGGCTCTTTCCTGAAAGTGAAAATAGAGAAATGAGAGAATATCAAATTAGTAAAATTGGAGGAGGGCCATAATTGGAAAGAAGGATCCAGCTGCAGGAAATCTGGGGTATGTGGGAAGGCTGCTGTGGTAATATAATCAGGATATCACTGATTCGTGAAGGAAGGTCCCTCTAAGAAGACGCCCTGTTTCATTAGGAAAGCACCTTGATAATGCATCTTGCTAATGGTTGAACGGAAAAAAAGAACCACAAAAACAAAACAAAAATGTGTTTGTTTTCTTCCTTGTCCTAGAACTCCAATGATGAGCCTTCTGAGAAGGACGCTCTTCAGCCAGGCCGGAACCTGGTGGCCGCCGGCTATGCGCTGTATGGCAGTGCCACCATGTTGGTCCTGGCCATGGCCTGTGGTGTCAACTGCTTCATGCTGGACCCGGTGAGACACCCGGTGGGAGGTTAGGTACTTGGCTGATGGCTGTAAGTGCGTGTCTCTTATGTGTGTGTGGAGGGGACAGTGGGGGTACATAGAGGTAGGAGATAAATTCTATGGAGGGACAGAGATGAGGTGGGGAAATGAGTGAAATGGAGGACAATGTGTACATCATGAGATTATTGAAGTGCTAAATAACATCTCTCCGGACATTAAAAGGGGCCCTTTGTTTGAAGATGAAATCTTTAGAACAGACATTACTCAGCTGACTCCAAGGCCCATCGAGGCCAGGCAAGGCATATAAGTGAGTGATGTGTGCTGGGGAAGGCGAACCGGGCGATGCTGGGGGCTGTGGAGAACTGGAGAGGAACAGCAACAGCTGCCAAGGCTTCCAATATTTAAGGAACACTTTTTTTTTTTTTTAATATGATGTTTCTGTATTTGTAAAACAGTGTGCTAGCCAACTAAAACACATTTATGGACCAGATGAGGCCTGTAGATGGTCCGTTTACTACCCACTATATTTATTACTGGCTTATTTTCCTGAGGTGAACAGGTAACCCACCTGAAGCATTGTTTCCTCAAAAATAGCTACCCAGTTTATTTGATGTACACATGCATGCAAACCTTTAGTTGACCTTTGCAGTTTGACAAGGCTTTGATGCACTCAAGGACATGAAAATCAAGAAGAAAATGAAGATACTTCCTTAGTCCATCTCATAGAAAAAAGCTGCCTTATGGAGAGGCCAAGGGTGCCATGGAAAATATTCATTAGCAATTTTAATTTGTGCATAATGTCTTCTATATATCTATTAATTGGAATTATTTATTTACTGAGTTAGATGACAATTTCAAGAGAACAGATAAATTAGGGAAGGAAATCTTTTTAAATATCTGGTGCAACTAACCACACCACTGAATACAAATTCCACAGAATAATCTTTAATAGTGTCCCAAGGGGGAAAGAATTGGGTTTATAAACAGCTTTTAGTTTGGGAAATGTCCTTGCAGGACATTAATGAAGCATGTTATTTATTTGGTAGTTTTGCTGACAAACTGAATGCAAGGACAGACAGGTAGTGGGAGTCCTGTGAGGGATGGTTAAGGTGTGGGGCGTGCTGGCAGGTCACACAGCTCGGAGCCTAGGCCGCCCCTGTCCCTGCACTCTTGCACAACTGGACTTTGCCTCCTGGGAAGTGCCGGCACTTAATCAGTAAACAAGGGAGGGGCACCAGCACTGGGTTCAGCCTCCGAATGAGGTGACCTCAGGGAAAGCAGTGGCAGAACCAGAGCACATTCCACTCGGAGCCCAGGGTACAGTTTCAGAAATCACTGACGAGTATTGATTTAACATCTCTCCAGGCACTTCCTGCTTCCCTGACATTCTTCTGGTGTCTTCTCTGTTGCCTTTACGCTGATGGGCATGTAGAAAAAATTAAATCTCTTCTTGTTTCTAGATTGCAGACTGGTGTCTCCAGGAGTAAGTTTCAGGGTGTTTAATAGTCTTTTGCTCTCCTCACACCTAATGGCCACTCAGTGTTTGGAAGAAGAATGTAGGCTGGCTGTCCTATCCCCCACTGGCTGCTGTCCTGTCCCCCGCTGGCTGCCCTCCAGAGATCTGACTAACCCTCTGCTGGCTGATGCTGGGGTTGAGCCATGAACTGGCTTAGCATTTTCTTTTCATTTTGGCTTGCTGCGGGGACAAGCTGACAGTTCCTGCTAGAAAGGACCCCAACAGCTATATTTGCATTTTTAGCAGGTATTACCTTTCAAACAGCTTTCAATCTCTAGTTTCCACATACAGGGACTTCCCTCCACATCCTGGGTGCTCTGGTCAGGTACCTGGGTGGGGTGTCTGCTAAGCATGGCTGCATGAGCTCTGTTATGCCATGGCTTCATTTTCCAGACTTTTTTGGGGGGGGGTAAAGATATTTATTTATTTATTTTCTTCGTTTTTTGACCATAAAAGACTATTTCTACATATTTGTGTTCAGAAGAGTTGGAAATACCAAAAGAGAGTAAAAGAAAAAAGAATCACTTGCGATGACACCTCTCAGTGACCACTGTTAATTCTGGTCTCTTTTCTTTCCCTTCCCTCCCTCCTCCTCATCCTCCGCCCTTCCTCTGTAGTTCCAACATGCTGCGTGCTGGCAGGGAGCAGCCTTTGCCATGGGAATACATGCCTGGGGAGACACGTGTTGATGGGGCCTCCCTTCTTCTAACTCTTGCCTCTATGGAGCACTCCTGCCCCAGATGAGCCCCCTAATCATCTTCTTCTCAGTGACACACCAGAGTCCCAAGGAATCTTCAATCCAGAGCCATAGGAGTTATGGGACACTTTTCCTCCAAATTCCAAACTCTTTTGAAGAACCTAAGCTTTAAAGGCACCAGCTTAGCACTGGGACATTGTGGAAGGACGTTCTAAGAAACACTTTGTGAGTCACTGAGCAAAGTCACCCGAAGTTGTATATGCTGTGAACCACAACTCAGAGTTCTACTCTGTTCTACAGTAACACACAAAAGGGAAATGTCAGCAGGTAGAAACAGAAAGCCGAGAGCAGCCCTGAGCACGTGGTGTGACTTCGCTGATAGCCCACCTCCTGTCTACACCAAGGCTTGTTTTGTTTTGTTTTTTGAAGGCATACACTAGTTCTGTTGCTATGGACACAAAATTCTTATTCTCCCTGAGGGTTTGCTGCTGTTTTACATATTTCTGCTCTCCATATTTTTGAATGTTTTCTTTCTTCTTTTTTATCCTCACCCAAGGACATCCTTATTGATTTTAGAGAGAAGGGAAGGAAGGGAGAGAAACATCAATGTGAGAGAGAAACATCCATCGGTTGCCTCTCCTGCGTGCACTGACTGGGAGTTGAATCTACCAACTTTCAGTTTACTGGACGATGCTCCAACCAACTGAGCCACACTGGCCAGGGCTGTTTTCTTTCATCTTTTACTGAAACCATTTAAAAACAAAGTCAAAAGTCTTCCTCTACCCGCTATCAACATCTGCAGCAGCCTCTTGTCTTTCCCAGGTCCTTTCCACTAGTCATACCAGTGACTCTTCCCCACCCTGGCCCTGCTCACAGTTGCTGGAGAGGTGGGCTGGAGGCACTGGTGTCCCAGGGCCATGGGAAGCTCCCTGTGCTGGTGGTCATTTCACAATGTGTACAAATATTGCATCATTGTGCTGTATACCTGTAAGTAATATAATGCTACATGTCAGTTATACCTCAATAAGAAAAACTCACAAAACAAAAAGCAAGCTCCTGGTACTGATACATGGGTGTGACCGCTGACCTCGTGCCCCTCCCCCCAACCTAGCCGCACCCTCACACAAGTAGGGGGGGGGGCTCATCACTTCTCCGTTCCCTCCTGTTTCACAGGCCATTGGAGAGTTCATTTTGGTGGACAAGGATGTGAAGATCAAAAAGAAAGGGAACATCTACAGCCTCAACGAGGGCTATGCCAAGGACTTCGACCCTGCTGTCACTGAATATGTGCAGAGGAAGAAGTTTCCGCCAGTAAGTGAGCTCTTTGCCACTTCCTCTTGACAGGGTGAAATCAGGATGATTAAGCCAGCTGGTACCTGCTCTGTGATGTCTGATGGATTTTGATCAGCTTGTGACAAGACTGGAGGTGTCCATCTTGGTATCTCTCAGTTACTAATTACTGAGTGTGAAGAAAAGAAATGACTATCTGCAGAGCTGCTTCTATCTGGGAATGTCCAATATTGTCACACTGTTATCAGATGCCACTGATGGCTGCTGTGTCCTGAGGAGGAAGCCCAAATGTTAACATGACATTCAGGGCCCTCAGAGCTGGCCCCAGGCTCTCTTTCCAGCTTAATCATCTCCCCTTCCACTTTACCTTGGACTCCCCTCATCCCTGCCCCATCCCTGGCTCCTCCCCTGGACCCAGGTAGACAGCATTTGCTTCTGTATGTTGTTTGCTTGTGCACCTCCCTCTCCCACAAGATGAAAACCCCACCCTCCTTAGCCTGGCAAAATCCTTCTTGCGAGGTTCTGCTAAGTGGTACTATTTTTGTGACGCCTGCCCCAACCCCATAGCCAGAATCAACAGCGCCCTCCTCAGGCCTTCTGAGGGCGATCTGGCCTGGCATAAGACGTATGAGAGACTCTCCATTTTTTCCATTTTTCTGCTCCTTGGGAACAGGATTTTCATCACATTTCCTAGCAAACACCTAAACACGCACTGTACAGGTGCTCACTAAACCATTTTGAATCAAATAAGCGTAAAGGACACACAGAGAACGTCCTTTTCTTTCTTTTCTGCAACCCTGATTATTGCTGGTCTTAACCTTGCAGGATAACTCAGCCCCCTACGGCTCCAGGTACGTGGGCTCCATGGTGGCTGATGTCCACCGCACCCTGGTCTACGGAGGCATCTTTCTGTACCCAGCTAACAAGAAGAGCCCCAAAGGAAAGGTAAACAGATCCTCTGAGAAGCAGTGGGCTTCATTTGCAGCCCAGGAATTTGACTCAGGGAGAAAGGTTATGGTAACTGTTCGACTCTGCAGTGGGATGTGAAGGCTGTCTGTGGCATGTTCTTGTCTAGATTAAGGTTGTCCTGGTTAAAGCCAGCCAATAGCAGCTAAAAATGGCCTCTGCAGAGCCCTGCCATCACGAAGATAAGTAATGGTGCTGTGGTCAGGAGGGGACTAAAAGTGCCCAGAGCGTCCACTGAGCACAGGGTTCGGCTTGAGCAAAGTAAATCCCGTTCATAAAGAGAAACGAAACAGTCCAGCCCCAATTACCAAGGCAGCAAATCAAATATGTATTCCAAATAGAGGTTTTCTTTGATTACTTTTAAAGGGCATAAAATAGAAATAACTAACGAGCTGACATTTGCTGCTTGGAAAACGGTACCTTTCTAGGGAAGGAAAGACTCTCAGGGGAAGCCTAGAGCTTTTAGGTGAGCCGTTAGCAATGACTGCGCCCGTTAATGCCCGCAGCGTTTGCACAAGCTGGGGCGGGGCCCTGCTGGCTCAGGCTGGCTGAGTAGCCCCACTTTCCTTCTACGCAGAGGGGCCATGTTTTCTTCTCAAGCATTGTCCTTTTGTTTTCCCCAGTAAACGGAGTGCCGTTGTTTTTTTTTAATATGAGAGAAGAAATGGTAACAATAATCCCCTTAAGATAGAAATCTGTATATTCAGATATGTTCATATCTCTGTTTACAGCACATGGGGTCCATTTCACTGAAGGCATTCTTACTTAAAATACCACTCGTGCCCTGGCCACCTCAGGCATCCCAACCTATATGACTGGCCTACTTCTTAGCACTTTCCTCTAATGCCTCAAAAAATTGTTCCTCAACCCAAATACTGAGGTCCCTTCTTTTTTTTTTTTTTTTTAGTTTTGCAAATCTGGCCATGTCACCTGTATGGAAATAGAGTCAGGAAACACCTGCAAAAAGCTGTCTGCTCAGTAGGCAGACTGCATGAAAATACATACAATAAAAAAGTTAATATTTAAAAACAAATGCCAAGGCATATAATACAGTAAACCCCAACCCTCAAGCCCTGGGAGAATTATAAAAGGAACGTGTGTGGAGTTGCAGACAATGTCACACTGTTTGGAGGAGCCTGTATGCTTTCCAGATGTCTGCAGCCAGACACAGCCGTGGATTTTTGTGTGCTTTCAGAATCGGCAAAGCTCCATCCAAAACACACGCAGAATCACTCATTAGGTCCAATTTCTATGCTATAAAGAGAAGGGAGCCATCAGTTCTGCCAATATGTCATTCAGTACTGAGTCCAGGTGGTCTGTCTCGTATTTGCATCAGGCAATCTATTCGTGCCTCTGGCTTGATGAATGGCTTAATTTAACCAAATGGCCAAATTAACCATTTGGTCTTGTATGCAACCTTTGGTGGGTATGTGGGAGCTTTTACAACCTCATAGAAGGAAAGGGAGAGTATTAGCTACCTTGGAAACTTCTACTCGCTCTGCACCGTTCGGCTATGGAATAAATCCCCTTTGCATGTAATACCTTCTGGTGCGAAGTCCGTGCCCTTGGCTCTTGTTTTCCAGCTGAGACTGCTCTACGAATGTAACCCGATGGCCTACATCATGGAGAAGGCGGGCGGATTGGCTACGACTGGGAAGGAAGCTATACTGGATATCGTTCCCACTGACATCCACCAGAGGGCGCCAGTCATCCTAGGGTCTCCTGAAGACGTGACTGAGTTCCTGGAGATATATAAGAAGCACGCTGCTAAATAAAGAGCTGACTTTTCCCACATCAGAAAAGATTGCCTTTTATCTGGGCTTTTATCTCACATGGCACTATCCCATTCTGACTGTGCCTTATACATTCCCAGACAGCAGAAATAAAAAGTACAGATATCTTCACCATCCGATGCTGTGTAATGCCTGGTGCTGCCTAACCAAAATGCCGTCTATGTAATGCCACTGATGGTCGAGATATATTTGAATGGATAGAGGAGAAATAAACATATTTTTCCTTTTTCTAAAAATAGTCTTCATTGCTTTGTGTCAAATAATAGTAATAATAACAGTTAATGCATACGACATTAGGTAACTCATTTCATCTTCACAGCAACCTTATGAATTAGGTGCTATGAATAACTTATTTCACCATTACATCATGATGAAATGGAAGACAGAGAACTGAGGTAAATCTGCCCAAGGTCTCCAGCCAGTGAACAACAGAGCTCAGCTATGAACCCAGGCAATCTGGCCACTAACCTTGGAGTTAGCCTACTGCCTGTCCTACGTATTGCCTGGTCAGGTCTGGGTGTGCAGAATGAACCTAAGCAAAGCTGTTTAAGCTCCGCTGGGAGCTGGAGAGGTAATAAGTTAGTGATGGTGCCTGTCTACAGCCTCTTGGCCTCTCTATGTAGGTATAATGATCTGAATTACAAATGAAAGTTTACATTATTACTCAATGGTGACTTTATAACATAAAAACATAACACTTTAGTGAACTAAAAGAGCCTTATAATTTCTAAGGTCTAATTATCATAAGGAAGATTTCATCATAAAAACAAAATTTATGGAAATATTACATTGTTGCAAGCAAGTGCATTTCTTACTAAACTCTCTGTATAAACATTTACTTCCCTGGCTGACCCTTGTTCTTTCTGGATTAGAATTTCCAAGGTCATGGCAATTTATATCAGGTTTTAAGAAACATCTGGTTTTTCTTGGGCTCTAGATTTTTTTTATTTAAAAATTTTTTTCAAGCACCATTTACATTGAACATTATTTTGTATTAGTTTCAGGCAGACAGCATAATGGTTAGACAATTGTATACTTTACTCTAGATTTTATAAACAAAAGTGTGCATGTACGTATTTATTTTTACTTGCTGACTTGAAACAGGTTGTTGTGTAAATGCTCCTCCTGTTCCTACAAATATCCCTCATTGATCCCACGGCTTCCCAATAGGAAACTTAGTTCGATCTCAAGCATTGGCTCTGCTTTTGTCCACTGACTGGAGTCAGTGCCAATGTTGCTCCCCTTCCCACTGAGGCTGACCCTTCCACAAAAGTCTCCTGACTCTCAAAGCACCTTTTGATTTCTAACCAACTTGCAAGTCAGTTCTTGTCACTTCTGGTTCTCCAAGCACTGAGGGAGATGTGTCAGTCTGGCAGATAGATGGGAAATGATGCTCCCCCACGTCAGTGCCGTGGTAAAACTCCATCCTAACAAATAAAAAGCTAAACAGATTGGAAAACCAACAATTCTTCTTGGGTCCCTAAGATATGGGAGGACAAAGGGAAAACCACTGCCCTTAAGATTAGAGAGACCAACAGGCGAATACAGGGATCATGGATTTGTAGAGCAGAGACTCACAAGGGGAAACCACCGTGGGGACCTGTGCACTAGGAGAACCTGAACCGTGATTGACGGACTCCAGGAGGCTCAGTGTGGACAAGTCTGTGAGTTAAAAACTCATCATGGGGGAGGAAGAACAGCATGGTAAAATTAATCTCTAGAAGCTTGACCATATGGCCATAGTAAACATCAGAGAAAAGTCCCATTTGGCTTCCGGCAGGGTAGAGGGGAAAAGGGACCATTTTGAAATATACCAAAGCACTCTACTCTTCTTAATAAGGCCTGCCTTTAGGGAAAACTGATTAACCGGAGCCTAACCTGGTATTATCAGAGCCTGACTGACCTGGGAAAGGGAAATACCTAATTCTAGTCCACTCTAGCCACTTTGTCCCACCTAAGTGACACTTGTGACACAAACTAAGAAACACTTGTAAAGTTCACAGTCTAGAGGCATAAGCTCACTCAAAGACTGGGACCTGATCATAGGGCTGTAGAACACTCCCCTCCCTCCACATCTCACCATCACACTACAAAAAAGCCTTTACAGTAGGTCCTTTTACCCAGTACATCCTGTCCATCTAGCAACACAAAATTACAAGGCATACCAAAGGCAAAAAGATACATTTTGAAGAGGCAGAGCAAGGATCGGAGCAAAACCAGGCAGAGATGTTGGAATTATTAAACCAGGAATTTAAAACAATCATGATTAATATGCTAAGGGCTCTAATGGATAAAGTAGACAACATCTCTGAATAGAGAAATGGAAATCCTAAAAAAGAACTGAAAAAAAAATACTGGAGATTTAAAAATACTGTAACAGAAATGAAGAATGCACCCTGGCTGGTGTGACTCAGTGGACTGAGTGCCGGCCTGCAAACCACAGGGTCGCCGGTTTGATTCCCAGTCAGGCATATACCTGGGTTGCCAGCCAGGTCCCCAGTAGGGGGTGTGAGAGAGGCAACTGCACATTGATGTTTCCCTCTCTCCCTTTCCCGCTGCCTAAAAATAAATAAATAAAAATTGAAAAAATTTGGAAAAAAAAAAGAAATAAAAAATGCCTTTGATGAGCTGAACACGGGTTAAGAGAGAATCTCTGAGCTAGGGAATATATCAAGAGAATCCCTAAAAATTGAAAACAGAGAGCAAACACTGAAAAAAACCCCAGAGTATCCAAGGAATATAGAACAACTACAAAAGATGTAACATATATGAAGTGACAATACCAGAAGAAGAAGAAAGAGAGAAAGGAACAGAAAAAATATTTGGAACAATAATGACTGAGAATCTTCCTCCAGTTAATGTCAGACACCAAACCATAAATCCAGGAAGTTCAGAGAACACCAAGCAGAACAGACGCCAAAAAACTACATTTTCAAACTACAAACAAATCAAAGATAAATTAAAAATCCTGAAAGAAGCCAAAGGGAATAAACACCTTCCCTAGAAAGAAACAAAGATAAAATTAAATCTCACTTCTCAGAAACCATACAAACAAGAGAACAGTGGAGTGAATATTTAAAGTGCTGAGAGAAAAAAGTTGCACCAACCTAGAATTCTGTACTCTGTAAAATGATTCTTCAAAAGTGAAGGAGAAATAAAGTTGCAGAGCCTGAGAAGGAGGCACAGCCCAGAAGAGAAAGGAGGAGGGGGAGGGGGAGGAGGAAGAGGAGGAAGAAGAGGAAGAGGAGGAAGAGGAGGGAGAG
The DNA here is from genome assembly GCA_007922815.1 of Macrotus californicus. NCBI lineage: Eukaryota > Metazoa > Chordata > Mammalia > Chiroptera > Phyllostomidae > Macrotus > Macrotus californicus. The sequence goes on from VMDR010001792.1 coordinate 107,073, forward strand.
GGGGACGAGCTGGACGGGAGTGGTAGGGATTGGCAGTATTTAAACAGACCACTCTGTGAGTGTGAGCCAGTGGTCTTTGATTTAAGAGGGGTGGGGAAGTCTTCTCTGACAGTTCAATTTGTCCAGGGAATTTTTGTTGAAAAATATGACCCAGTGATAGCAGATTCCTACAGAAAGCAAATTGAAATAGATCGTCAACGGAGTATGCTCAACATCTTGGATACAGCAGAAACAAAGCAATTTACAGTGATGAGGGATTTGTATGTAAAGAATGGACAAGGGTTTGCACCAGTGAATTCTATTACAGCTCAGTCCACATTTAATGACTTACAGGACCTGAGGGAACACATTTTACAGGTTAAGGAAAAAGAAGATGTTTCAGTGATGTTGGTTGGCAATAAATATGACCTGGAAGATGAGCAAGTAGTTGGCAAAGAACAGGGTAAGAATTTAGCTAGACAGTGGTGTAACTCTGCTTTTTAAGAATCTTCTGCATGTTTTTATAGATGACCATCTAAAGCTGCTACTGAGGCACAGAAAAATTTACTTATAAAACTCTTCCTGTTCTCCTGGCCTCTGGAATTTTTTAGATGGCAATTGTGATTTAAAGCATTGTGTTCTTACAGCCGTGGCCCAGATTAAAACTTAAGGTTACAGCTTCCAATTGCGCAACTATCAGAAATCAAATTAACAGCAGCACCTGAGTGCTTCCGATGGGACGTCAATGGGCTATAGACAATAGAATCCCATCTCATGGTCAGATTATGAAAACTGAAAAGGTGTATGATGTGCCCTCAGACTATAACTGAATGTTATATTAGATGCAAAATATAGAAAAGCGAGGTAGGCAACACAACCTGGATCGTGATGTATTTGGTGTGGCATGAGTCTCAGAACAGGGAGGAGGCGGAGAAGCCCCCAAACCTCCAAACCTGGCTGGGGGCCAGGAAGAGTGGCAGCACAGTGATTATCGGTTACTTTGCACATAAAGAACAGCTGGCTGGCATTATAGAAATGCTAATTGCCGCGCTAGCTTTACCGCATCTGCCCAAGAAAGCAAGGAGTTCTCCGGACTTGCAAGAAATGCTGCGAGACTAGAAGACTCAGTGCGAGTATTTGAACGGGTCGCGGGTAGCACTTCTGGCACTTGGATGCGCGGTTCCGGATTACGAGCTGGAGAGTAGGAGACACAGCTGATGGTGCTGGAAATTGCAGGAGCCTAGACAAGCATGGGCAACTGGGACAAGCTGGAATGCTGAAAGGGAACCTGCCTAGCTAAGCTGCAAACTTCTATTTTTTTTTCCCACCTGACAGACGGTACCTCTGACTGGCCTGATTTGGCAAAGGGAGGCAGGACTGCGTGATTGTGGGTGTTTGGTTTTAAGGGACTTTGGGACTTAGAATTCTGCCATCATTCTAGATCTGCACAACTTTTAGTAAATACTCTCTTTCCTTTTCACCTAACTCTGGCAGTTAGGTTTTTTAGCAATGGGCAATAGGACCACTAATCTGCTCCAGAACTGTATAGCCTGACATTCTATTCTGTTGCAGTGACAGCTCGTAGGACAGAAATGATCCAGAGTGTTTTTCTTTAATAAAGACCCGTATCCTGACTGCCTCCCATTTACCTGCCTTTCTCTGGGAGAAAATATTTGGCCTAGACTCCCATCCAAGGTTACCGTTTTGCCCCATCCCCAATGGTCCATTGTTCAGCAAGACAAATGCTGACACCGGACTTCCTGGGAATGAGCCTTCCTAGCACAGTGGGACCTCATTATCTAAACACAAGGTTGGTCATCAATGCATTCTTTGGGTTGGTTTATGACCAAAAGGGAGGAAAATGGGCCACATATGAAACCTGACAAGCTCAGGGGAGGCCTGCGTGACAGCCTTGCAAACTCAGAGACCTGAAGTAACCACAAGGGTGGTCTGAAACTAAAACTTATTAGCTAAGAGCAGGTCCTGGTGGGCAGTCGTTGCTGTAGGCTAGAATCTTTCATGACAAAATGTCAATCTTTATCTTAATTCAGCCTATTGTCTTTTTGAAGCTATAGTAACATACCTTTGGGATGTCAGATAAGTTCCTTTTTTCCAAACCCCTGGGGCACAACCACCACACCGGAGCAGAGACCACAAATCCCTTCATTGTCATTGTTGTGTTACTTGTTGGCTGTTAACTATCCCCTACCCACTTATGCAAAAGAAGTGTCTATCATTTTATCTTTTCATCCAGTTCCCAAGGTTTCCCTGCTTTGCTTTCTCCTGCCTCCCTAATCTATCACCAGTGGATTTTTATGTAACTCCCTTATGCTTCCTCTTTTGATTGTAATGTATAAAATAAGGTGTGAAACTGCTATTTTCTGGAGCATTTTCTCAATGCGTGGAGGTTATGCTTACTGGCAATTGTCAGTTTGGCTCAAATAAATTCATACAAATTCTTTTAAAAAAAGAATCTTCTGCAAAGTCAAAGATCAACATTAATGATGTATTTTATGACCTGATCAGATAGATAAAGAGAAAAAAGAAAACCTAATCGAAAAGAAACATTAGAAAAAGTCAGGTCTGCTGCTTTAGACCCAGCGTAAGCAGCAGTTCTGAGCCACATTACTGGGGTGAAAAACCGTTGCCTCGTTGGAACGTGCCAGTATTCCAGACTTCAGAAAATAGATCTGAAGAGACCTCTTCTGTCTTATATAATAGGTAAAGAATTTAGATCTTATATTGATTTGCACAAGTTTCCTGGAGGAAAAAAATGCTCTGTGTGTATCTCTTGGAAATAAAGACAATATATTTCTCCTTTGCAATAGCAATTATAACAAATGTAAAAATAAGTGTACTTGACTCTAATATGATTATGCTAACCAAACAGCCACATGGGGGTTCTGCTCCCTGCTACCCATAAATTCTGGAGGCAGAGGTTTTAGTGGAAAAGGAAAGGCTTTTATTTAAAGGCTATACAATTTTGGAAGAATAACAGGATTCTGCCTCAAAGCCCATTCCCTTTAAAATACCTAAAGACAAATAACCTCTTCCCCCTTTGCCAGATCAGTTCCAGGCTGCACCTGGAATTCCTTCTCACACTTAGAAAAATACGATCCTTCGGGATGTGTGGGTGGCTGCAGCATGATCACCCAGACGGTTTAGCTCGTTCCCAGTCACAGCCCAGTTCACGCGCCTTTTGGAGCCTGTGCACTCACCAGAGTCTTACTTGTGTGCTGCCCTTTTGTCCAGCTGGCACGCCTCTGCCTGTGACCCATCCCTATGGCCTTGCCAGTACGTCTGTGTGCCTGGCCGGGCTGGACCACGCAGCGCAGTGCCAGTCACCAGCGCTGCCATTGCTTCTCGCACGGGGCAGGGCACAGGGCTTATAGCCTAGCCACGCAGTCCCCAGAGCCAGCTGGCCCGGGAACACTCAGGTCCCGAATGGGACAGAGGTGAAGGAAATTTTCTACACACCTTCCATTTAAATCTTCCCCCCACAAATCCTGTGTGCTGCGGGATTGTCCAACTTGCCAGCCATTCCAGGCTAACTCCCACCTCATGCATCAGCCCACAGAGCATCTCTGCTCCTTCTGCCACCATCTTCCAGAAGTGGGTAGGAGGGTTTCTAGCCACATGCCGGGGTTTCTGCCGGGGCGGGCATATCACGCTGGTTTGTTTACCCTCACCTGGGGGAATGGGTCATGCTGGCTGCAGCTTCAGTCTGCTGCCTTGGGGTTTCCTGGACCGCTTCCCTCACTTTGGGGAGTGCAGCCCTTCAGGCCCTCTTGAGGATCCCTCCTCTCTGCCCAGGGATATGGCCAGATCCCTTCTGTTACAATTATACAAAAGAGCATGGATGCATTTCAAATGTTAGATATTGCCACAGTGATCGAAGGATTTCATATGGACCTTTTTAATCATCATTCCTGTCAAGCACTAAAAATCTGAACCATTACACTTGATATCTGTAATGATATAGATTATGAAATTTCCCTTCAAACTCACCGCAGCAGATAACTTTTTTGAGTCATTGACTTCATTTTATATTTAAAAATTATGGGATATCATTCTATCATGATGTTAAAATCATGCATAATGGTTAGAAAAAATGGATCTTTTATATGAAAAACTGGAATAATTGATTTCTATAGCTTTCACAGCTAAAATATATAATATACTAAGCCAACAAAGATAGAAAGAATGAAGGAGAATAA
>VMDR010001793.1:0-45028 GCA_007922815.1 Macrotus californicus
GGGGGGAGGAGATGGGACAACTGTAATAGTATAATCAATAAAATATATTAAAAAAAAAAGATAAAAAGCACAAAATTTATTGAAAAAAGGGTTGTACAGGCTGTATGATGTTCTCTGTAATAACTTTTACATTCACTCTCCCCTTCTATTTTGACTGCTAGCTCCTTTACCACCTTCATCCTGATTTTCATGATTTCAACAGTCTGCTCACTGTCTCCAACTAGAAGTTTTTGCTGAATATAAGGGAAATCTTTCCCATGATGAGAGATATGAAGTGAGCTCTTCTTTTGCTTGCGAGCTCCCATTAAGAAAGCAGACAGAGAGACAATGACCCAGGACATCAGAGAAGCCATGCACCTGCACTGTCCCCACACTGTTATTTGGACCACTCCTCACGCCTGGAATCCTGCCCCTTGTCTCCTTGATTACCTATTCTTCGAGGGCCCTTCTCTGGGAAGCCTCCCCTCCCCTCTGGCTCTAGTGTTCTCCGCCTGTCCCTGGGCTCCTGTTGTCCTCCCTACTCGCTCCCTTTGCTGGGAGTCCACCCCTGTTAGTCTGTATGTAGCTCCTCAGATCAGAGATGGTCCTATTTCCCTCTGTATTCCCAAAGTCTGAATGAAGGTGAGAGAAGAGCCGTCTCCACAATGCTGCAGGAAACAGCAGAGCTGGGAATAGAGCCTGGGGTCCTAATAGTTTATAATGAACCTTTCCTAGAGACCACACCACTGAGCATTCTCAACATATGTACACGCAGGTACCTATGTACCTGCACCAAGTCATGCCTCCACGTAGCCAAGAATCTTTACTGGGCACTTTACATGCCATACCCTGTGTCAACTACTTCCATGTACTTAATTCTTAATTTGGTGAACAAAGCAGGAGAGATACTATTTTTTCCATTTTACGGATGATTTAACTAAGTCTGAGAAGAGTTAAGATGAAAGGATATGGGCTAACATTTGCTGGGTATATGGCTTTTTTATACACAGTGTCTGAATTATTCATCATACAGAGGCTCAGAGACCTGAAATAATCTGCCCATGGTCACACAGCAAATAAGAAGTAAAGCTAAAGTTTAAAGGAGGGATTTATTATATTGGGTTGGCCAAAAAGTTCGTTAAGTTTTTTTCGTAAAATAAAAGATATATTTGTCATTTTCACCGATAACTGTATTGATTTGGGTTTTTTGAGTATGTCGGCTATCTCCCCCCACGGTGGTATAATGTTGACTGTTCTCAATTAATGTGTCGATTTTATCGCTATCAACTTCAACTGGTCTCCCCAACTGTGGAGCATCGTCCAGCAAGAAATCTCCAGCACAAAACTTCAGAATCCACTTTTGACACGTTGGGTCAGTCACAGCACCTTCTCCATACACTGCACAAATCTTCTTTTGGCATTTCAGTTGCATTTTTACCTTTCTTGAAATTATTAATAAAGCATAATATGCCAAAAATGTTGCGTGTTTTCTTCCATCTTCAATATTAAAATGGCTACACAAATGATCACCAATTTTGACTGTTTTAAATGCACGCTGACATGACAGCTCTCACAATACAATCTGACAAGATTGTTTTGAATGAAGGTAAAGACAACTAAGCACAACTAGAGCTTACAGTGAAAACCAAACAAACTTTTCGGCTGACCCAATACTATTCTCTTTTTTGTAAATGACTGGAATTTTACATAATAAAAAATTTGTTGTTTTTTTTACAAAGAAGCCAGATCTTATTTTACACTTACATAATGCTACCTTCCAAAGGCTTAATGACTCAAAAAGGGAAAGATAATTTTTTCTCTTACTTTCCAGGGCGCTCATATGCTCCAAAACCAAAATAGGGGTGTTTCTAGAGGTAGGTTTGGGATAGACAGCTTTGTAGAAAGGCGACATAAAGGGGATCCTTTTCCTCCCATCAGGGTTTCCCTGTCTGGGGCCAGGTGAATTATGACCCACATATACTGACCTCCCAGAAGGTCATCCAGAAATCCTAACTCTCCAATGGACATAACATGGTAGGATTAATTGCCTTCAGGTAGGCAGATTTCTAAAGTTCACAGAACGGGGCACTCTCCCCCCCAGGACCATGCCCGGGTCTTTCCCTTCCCCCTCTTCACCCACAGGCAGGAACCTCCTAGCCTCTAAGGGACCCCAAGAGACTTGCAACCAGGGGAGCAATGGGCAGGGCAGCTTGTCCCAGGCTAACCCCTGAACCTGTCTTCAAGGCCCCCTTTCCTCTGACTTTCCAGTGAGCCAAAGCAGCCCTGCCTAGGCTCTCTCCTGTTGCTTCTTTTGCCCTAAGTCCTTCCCTGTTTTACTGTCCCAGCTTTAATAAACATATGCTTAAAATAAAGCTAAAAAAAGAAAGAAAGAAAGAAAGAAAGAAAGAAAGAAAGAAAGAAAGTAAGTTCACAGAACAGAGAACTATTGCATCATGGTTGGATCCAGTCATTCCATTAAAACCCCTCGAACACCGAGGCAGGCCAGGGGCTAGGCAAACTGTGGAACAAGACTGGTTCTCATCCTTGAGTAGAACCAAGACTGGTGGGAGACAGACAGGGACAGTGACAATACAGTGTGGTGCAGGAGGACAAGAAGATAAGGATGATGACCCCTACCATCCCCTGAAAGGAGCCACACATTGTGTAGTTGAGGAGATGGGAAATCACAGCATTAGCTGGAGAACAGAAGTAAGTACTGAGACAAAAAAAGACTAGAGAAGCCCAGGGAAGGGAAGGTTAAAGCCCAAGGTCACAAAGACTGGGGAGAGCATGAACTAAAGCCCAGCTCGTCCAGTCTGGGGCTCTTTCCATCTGTCTTAACTGTCCTGGGCTCCACTTCTGAGTTGTCAGTTCCAGTGCTGACCTGAAGGTCTAGGCTACACTGGGCTATTACTGTTCCCTTCGGTGGTACCAAATTCCCATTTGTCTAGCACGCAGACCTTACATTCTGCAAAGCCCAGCTCCAATTCTCCTCCTTCAAGTTTTCCTAGACCACGCCTGCCTATATGGATCACTTTCTCCTTTGACCTCTTAAACCACTTATCTGATCACACACTTTTCATACATACATATCTGTGTCCAGAGTCAGAGCATTACTAAGGATACTTTGTGAATGCCTAAAAAATAAATGGTGATGATGGCTAGGCATCAGGATGGGTTCATGGAAACCAAATCATGCTTTTGTTCATCATGATCACCTGCTTGCTCAACCAGGTGCAGTTAGGGCAAATGTGAACTTCATCAGACATTTGACAAGATGTCTCAGGACAACCCTGAAAACACGATGGAGAAAGGTGAGCTGGATGCCAGGATAGTGTGGAGGTTTAGCAAGCATCTAGTGGACTAAGTGGACTATGTGGACCTGGGCTGGGATAGGTGGGGGGAGTGGAAGGGTGCAGTGACTGACAGACCAGAGGTGACCTGGAAGGAAGTTTCCAGTGGCAACAAATAGGCCTGGTCCTCTTCAGCTTGTCTATCCTCAACACGACTATCACGGTGATGGTCTGTTCATCAGATCTGCAGATTTCAGGTTAAGGTGGGGAGGACACCAAACATACCTGGTAGAAGGCTGATGTTAAGAGCTGAGACAAATGAGATGAAAATTAAAGGAGATAAAGGGGAAGTCATGGGTTTCGGAAAAGAGACAAAATGAAGACTGTTCTGGGAAGAGTGATCAAGATAGAAAACAGTTTATAGCCTTGTGAGAGGAATGGTTGAGGGACCTGGAGGTTTAGGCTGGAGAAAAGATAGCTCAGGAGAACACAACTGCATTTTCGGGTGCTCGAATGGCTATCACGTGGGACTGGGATTAGATGCACCCCATAAGCTCAGTGATAAAATTAAGACCCTTGGAAGCAGATTTTGGTTGAATATAAGAAACTTCTAACCATTAGAACATCCAAAGATAGAATCTGAGCAAGCTCAGAAACAAACGAGATCCCCAGCACTGGAAATATTCAAGCACTTAGTGGACAACCACTTGGTAGGTCTGCTACTTACACATCTGTTTACAGAGGTCTGTCAAGATTGTTAATTTGTGTTTGTTCATTCATTCAGATACTTTTTGAGATGTTCTATGCATCTGGCACCATGCCAGGTGCTAGGCATTCAAAAGCAAGTAGGAAGACACTGTCCCTGCTCTCAAGGAGCTCCTGATCCTGTTGGAGGGAGTTTATTTCAAGAGTATCTTGTACCTTGATTATAGGCCTCAGCACAGGGAAGGTTGGCTTTCGTTTAGGTTAAATCGAAGAGTTCCTGTGGAAATTCAAACACATATTTGGCTACTAAAGGCCATAAAGAGTTTAATCAAGGCCAAATTACTTGCTTAAACCAACTATCAGCCGTGGGAATAGAAGTGTACACTGAAACACAATTTGTGATTTTTTGGTGCATTGTATTTTGCTCCTACAGTCTGAATTTGGTCTTTGGCTAGGACTTGTAAGACAAGCTGTAGGTACATAAACAAGTGGCTGTGGTGTCAGGGTGAAGTGATTTAGCCAGCAGGACTACCCAACTCTCCATTTCTTACCCACCCTATGGGGACTGCTTCAGCACAGACATAAACATGCTCCTGCCGTTACCTTATTGCACTCGTCACATGGGGAGGCTAGAAGGCTTGATTCAGGGATATGATTGGATTTTAAATCCCAGTCTCACAGGATTTTAATTACTGGTCTGGGGCGGCAGGGATAGGCGCTGGCTGCCTTTGGATGGAGGAGGTCGATACGCCACTCCACAACATATTGAGCCACAATGCCTGCAGACTCTATTGCTCTATTTAATCATCTTTTGCAAAATTTACAGTGGAACAGGAGAGATCAATACGGAATTTATCACATTCTCTTGTAAATATGAGCCAGGAAAGAGTTCCAGGCAGTTTGTTACTGAGTGGGAGGGAACATGTCTGTGTACAGCTGGGCATTAGGAGATGAGACAAAATCCATTCTTCTTGGCATAAGCTACAGATGCTCAGCCAGTCCCTCCTAAGCCTGAAGGCACGTTCAATGGAATAACACTGATTCATTCATTCATTCCATCAACCAACCAACATTCCAGAGCACCTATTTTACGCCAGACCCTGTGTAGGCTCTGGGGATTCCAACTGGAATTCTAGTAGTGGAACCTGAGCAAATTACTTAACAGTCTAGTGCATTTATTTATGTAGGTGATAAGAGTATCAAACTCAGAGTTATTTTAAGTATTAAAAGACATAAAAGCCTTAGTGCAGAGCTTGATACATACAGTAAGAACTCAATAAATGATAGCTATTGTTATTTTTACTATATTTACCATTATTAGGCACTCCTTCCCCACAGTGGGTCTCATCAGTGGTATATGTACAGAAACAGGGTATTGTGCAGAGAGCCAGCCACCCCATCTAGCAGACAGAAAAAAGACTGGGGTGGCCTCCCACAGGTTAGAGACCTGGCCAGGGGTACTGGCAGCAGAATCAGAGGAGCAGGGGTTAGAGGGTGTGTAAGGAAGAGATACATGTTAAGCTCTGTTTTTTGAAGCTTCAGTTGTCATCTTTAAAACAATAAAATAGCCTCCCAAAATTGCTGTGGGGGAACATAGTGAGAAGTGATTCTTTATGTGGGCAAACCAGGGCAAGTTACACAAAACAGACATAAATGAGTTGACTCTTGAAGACTAAGTAAAAGTTTGAGAAGGGGAGAAGTGGGGAAAGGGCATGCATCCCAGGTAGAGAAAAGAGGATGGGCAAAGGTATGGAGGCAGGAAAGACTTCAGGCCAGGGGGTGAACAGTGGAGTGGGCCTATGGCAGCGACAGCTCTTGTCTCTCCAGGCCGACCTGGCGAAAGATGGCAGAAGATTCACGGTGGGCTGCAGAACCTTGTATGGTGGGTTAGACATCTGGGCTCATTTTATAGGCAGTGGGAACTGAAGGGTTTCAAACAGAAGTGACAGGGTTTTGTGGGCTAGAGGCTGGTTTGAAGGGGAGCCTGGAGATAGGGGACCAACAAGAGGGCTGTTAACACTAGTCCAGACAAGAGTTAAAGTCTGAATTCAGTCTCCTCTGTAGTGGAGACAGAGGAGAGAGAAAGGACTTGAGAGAAAATTCTAAGAAAGATAGGATTAGTGGAAAGTAAAGGCAAAGTCAACAGACTTACTTATAATACATTCTTGTTTGGGTGACCGTAGATGATGGTTCCATTCACTAAACAGGAAATGAGGAGGGCTGGGTTTGGACACACTGAGTATGAGATGTCCACAGACTACTAAGATCAGCAGAGGACTGGAGACATGAAAACGCCTGCTGTGTTCTAAGACAAATACGCAGGCCACTCTGGGTAGAAAAGAGGTGCAAAAGCATGGAAATGAATGTTCAAAGACACCTCAGATTAGGTGGGGAAAGGACAAAAGCAAAGACTGCTGCCAAGGATCTCTGTTCAATGCAAACTTAAGGTAGGGGTTTTCCAGATGAGGGAGAGTGCTCTAAATAGCATGTGACATAGGCACTTCAGGAATGGGGATTGTCAGCTCATTTTCATTTTGGGCAAGTTTCCTGGAAGTCATGGGCTTTCAGGAGGCCAGCTCCATTTCTCCCTCTCCCCATAATCCAGCACAGACTATTCCCAGCGGTGGCAGCAGGCCCTGTGACCAGAAAGCAGCTGGGAGCAATTGTCAGTGGCAAGGGAAAGGCTCTGGATAAAGCAGAGTTCAAAGAGGACTATAATAAGAGCCTGGGTCCCTAGGCTTCTGCACCCCCCTCCTGCAAATGACAGCTGAGGCCAAGGCAGCCGAGCCTGGGGTCTGGGCTAGATTTAGCAGTCATAATTATACTGCTGACGTCTGAGGCACAGCCACAGTCTGCAGAAGGCGACAGCTTTTGTTCATGCACTAAAACACATCATCTTCAAACATGGTAATCTCATGTCTGCTCCCATCTAACAGCATTTGAAGGGAGGCTGAGGAAAGGGCACACAATGCCCACACATCTGGCTAATTCAGTTACAAGGCCAATCAATCTTGATGGGTTGTCTATAAAACGCCAGTCACCCCAAAGGACTGAGATGACCAGATGTTTAAGCTTCTGTTGACCAATCCGGGCCTAACGTCCATAGCAGGGAAGAGGGGTTATCAAGAGTTGGCTTAGGCTTCCACTCACATGTCTATTCTCAAAGCTACCTAAAGCCTTCTGCTTGGATGAGAAGTACATTAAGGTGGTGGTCAAGCCAGGCTCACTGGAATACTCACACCTTAATGAAGACAGGAGGTCTTACTTACAGTTGGCTTTGAGAACACTTGCAGAGAGAGAAACCAATAAAATATTTTTGTTAATTGTACTTCACAGTATAGAGAGAATCAGGAGCGGAGAGGGAATATCATTTACTATGATATTAAATGCCACAGGCTATAGTTCTGGGCACAGAAACTGTTCATCTGCTGATGTCTTCTTTTCAATCCCCATCAAGGTTGAAGGAATTGTTCATCTCCCTCATAAAACTGTTGCTTTTTTAAAAAACCAGAGGCCACTGCCAAGACGGACTTCTTCAATGAATGCCTTTTCCTTTACACCCGACCGCAGAGGCCAGGCTGCCGCCACCACCGACAAAAGCGGAGCAGCCGCGGGGAGACTGGAAGGAAGGAGAGGGCAGGGGACAGACTTCTGGGCTATGCGGTGGGGATCATTTCTCACCCAGAGCTTCTTGCTGGTGCTAATGATTCCATTTTTTTTCGAGAGTGTTTTTTCCTAATTAATTCTAATGACTTTACCAAGTTTGTCTCAGAGTCGTGACTGGCATCACAAACCAGATAAACAGACTTGAGTAAAGGAAAGGTCTGATATTTTTAGAAAGTGGTGAGACAAACGCACAAATTAAAAATGATATCTTCGTTGTGACATCTTGTGCCCAAAACAGTACCTGTCACTCGCAGCAGTTTAATAACTGAATAAAAAATTGTGCCCCAGTCAGGGTACAGCTGGGCTGTGTTCCTTCAATCTGTTTGTCAGGAGAGGCCTTCTATCACCCGTTGATCCTACTGGGCAAAATCACTCAGAGATCAGGAGAATCTTCTCTCGGCCTGAACAAGTGGGGATGAAGTGGTGTCTGGAGGTGAGGGTACAGACCTCATCACCACACCCAGCAACCTCTCCCTCCTTCCCCTCACGGCTGCAGCGGTCAATGCCGATGACCGCCCCTGCCTCCTCCTGATTCTTTTCTGCCTGGGTTTCCATTACATACAATACCTATGACTTGGTCTCCTTTGCAGATTTCTGTTCACTCTTCTGTCCCAAGTTATGGGTGACACCCATGGCTGAGTCCTCAGCCCCATCTCTTTCTGATGTGTTCTCCTTTCAAAAAATAGCTCTAATTTGCAGAGTTTAAACTACCCTAGTGGTTCTCAATCCTAACTGTGTGTTAGGATTATATGGGAAGTGCTAAAACTGTATCAACCCAAAATGGGAGAAAATATTTGCAATATAAATGACAGACAGAGGGCTAATATAATGTACTTAACGTGTAAAAATCTTTTAAAAATCAAAAGAAAAACAAAGACCAAAAGTTCTAGCAGAACGTACAAAAGACATGACCTCAAAAGGAGATATAAATTGACTCTTAAATATATGAAATGACATTCAACTTCATTCATAATAAGAGAATCAAACTAAAACTACACTGAGATACTACTCTGTTGGCCAAAAAGTTTTAGTTTTTTCTGTAGCTGACTGTAAGTGATCTGATCAGATCACTGGGAAGGAGTGGGGAGGGGTGGTTGGAGAAGGTTGTCCAAGGCAAAGGTAAATACCCCAGGACAGGACTGGCTGAGAACTGAATGCCCATGGACTGATGGGCGGGAAGATCTGAAATAAAAGCAGCACTCTTGGGCTTTCAGAGGGGCACTGGCTCTCTCTGGCTCTCAGGCTCTTCTTCCTAGAGGATGCCTAGATGATTGTACTGCCGCTGCCTATATTTCCCAATGGACAGTATTTTGGATGAGAAGGAAGTGCCAGCACAGCATAGGATTGGACTTGCCTGGCAGAGGGTGGCAGGTTCATTCTTTCAGTGTTCTAGAGGGGACAGGGTCTGCGTTAGAAGCCTGCTGTTTTTCCAAAATTGTATAGATTTTGTATCTTATGTTATTTTAACTTGTAAATTAACCCTATAGAAATAACTAAAAACTAACAGGGGGAATGCTAGGAGAACCTAGGTGTTAGAGTTTAGCTTTAATTGATAGGCTGAAGTAACTATTTTTGAACAAAGACTCCTTTCCTTTATCACCAAACCTTTGCCTGTGGAATTTTGCCTAGAGGGTGGCAGCAGGCAGCAGGACCTCAACTGCTATTCGGTAACAGTAGTGCTTAGTTGTCTTTAACTTCACTTGAAACAATTTTGTTAGACTGTTTTGTGACAGCTGTCCTATCAGTGTGCATTAAAAAAGCTTATCAAAATTGGTGAATTTTTGTGCAGCCATTTTAATACTGAAGATGGAAGAAAATACGCAATATTTTTGGTGTATCATGCTTTACTATTTTAAGAAAGGTAAAAATACAACTGAAATGCAAAAAATGATTTGTACAGTGTATGGAGAAGGTGCTGTGACTGATCAAATGTGCCAAAAGTGGTTTGCAAAGTTTCTTGGTACTACTGATATTTTGGCCAAATAATTCTTTGCTGTGGGGCTGTCTTACACATTGGAAGATGTTTAGCAACATCCCGGCCTCTACTCACTAGAAACCAATGGTGGGAGATAGCTGACATACTCAAAATATCCAAATCAATAAAGTTATTGGTGAAAATGAAAAGTGTGTCTTTTATTTTACGGAAAAAACTAATGGACTTTTGGGTCAACCCAATATATCTCACCTATAAGATTGCAAAAACCCAAAAGCTTGACAACACACTCTGCGGGAGAGGCTGTGAGAAAACAGGCAGTTTATACATCGCTAGTGTGAATGCAAAATGGAACGATTCCTATGAAGGAGAAATTCATAATATCTAATCAAAGGACATATGTATTTACCCTTTGACCATTATAAAGACACACCGCCAACATTCCCAAGATATACATATTAAGAGGTTATCCAATGTATTATGATTTGTAACTGCAAAATATTGGAAGCCTTAATGTCCAAGCATAGGATATACGTGGAACCTTGGTTCTTGAACTTAATTTGTTCTGGAAAACTGTCTGAGAAGTGATTTGTTGGAAAATGGAATATCCTTTTTTTGTCCCCTGACAGATGCATGACTGATAATAAAGATATCAGCATGAAAGGGTTGTTGGGCAGAGAATCAAGACCTTATGTTTTGTTAGACAGCTGAGACGTTTTTTTCCATGAACAACTTGGTCAAGAACCAAGACGTCTGAGAACGGAGCTTTGACTTTATATAGTGCATACACAGAATGAAGTAGCATGCAGCTGTGATCAAGAATGAGGAAGATCTCTGTGAATTGATATCGAGTGATTTCCAAGAAATATGGATAGGTAAAAAAAGTAAACTGTAAAATAGCATATATAGTAGGCTACCTTTAATGTAGGCAAAAAGGGAAAACAAGAAAACATATAGGCCTGGCCGGTATGGCTCAGCTGGTTGGAGCATCATCCTGTAAACCAAAAAGTTGCTGGTTTGATTCCCAGTCAGGACAAAACATGCCTGGGTTGTGGGTTTGGTCCATGGTAGGGGTGTGTACAAGAGGCAACCAATCAATGTTTCTCTCTCACACTGAGGCTTCTCTCCCCCCCTCTCTCTCTTCCTTCCCCTCTCTCTCAAATCAATAAGCATGCCTGTGGGCGAGGATAAACTTCGGTTGTCTATAATACTTTATAGTTATTAAAGATACATGTATTTGCTTATATGAAGAAACAATGAAATCGATATCACAGGGGTCAGTGCTCACTGAGGGAAGTGGAAAAAAATCGAAAAGGACACCAGAGGAGTCTCACTTCTCTGAGTATATACCTTTTTGTGGTTTTTAGTAAAAAATAATGTTGTACATATTCAACAACAAAATTAAAACAAAGATAGGCAGGAGAGAAAAACTCTAAAACTGAAAGCAAATTTAAAAGAAAATCAATCCAACTGTTATTTCAAATGAGTAACACAAACATACCAAACGGGGGAAAAAACCACCAAATAACTTATACACTCGGTATCTGAGTCTATACCCTTGGCCTTTGCTAAAGTAAAAATGAGGACCACAAACAAATTCTGACCTGAACTCTTTTTAGGAGGTTTGTTTTCTGTGAGTGAAGCAAGTCTGAAGTCTTTAAGATGCAGTGTGGGATTAAGCAAACGAATAAGGAAACCAGCACTGCTTGCAGCCAGCATTCTCGCTGTGGAAGAAGGGCCATAATATGAAATGTGTGAGGACAAGAAAACCTGTCGGGATGGGCTGGAATGGAAGGTACTGATGTTGGTTTCTAAAATATGTAGTACGTGCATATGCATATGTGTGCATATGTTTATCCAGGTATGTGTACCTTATGATGAATGTGTATGCATATGTATATGTGCCTCTATATATTTCTTGGCTCTGTCAACAGAAGGGGTAATGACCACACCTGGTGCTTAGGTTTTATCTTAGGGCTCCTCCGAGGAATGGCTGATTCCAGGGGAGCAGTGAGGTGGATATAAGACTGAAACATGTTATGCCAGAAAACTTGAAAATGCTAAAAGAAAAACAGGGGTATGCTACACTGGCCAAATATGAGACAATTTTAGCATCAACATAACAAAAGACATTAATGAATTATAGAACATTAAAACTGGGGTATTCATGAGCACATTTTGGTAATAGATAAACAGGGAAGAAGGGTTCTTGCTTGCTACAGGATGCCAGATCATTGTGGAGTGAGGTGCTGGGTTGGGAAAGAAAGAAACTATTCATTTTCCAACCATCATATAAAGACTAGTCCAGGAAAGAACCATCAATGGATTTTGAGTCCAGGGGAAAATTCTGATAAGGAGTAGGATATCTGCCTGACCTTAGAAGTGTTTCCCCACAAACCAGTTATTAATTTCAAGAGAAAAAGTAACGACAACACAGAGGGAAAACTTGACAATACTTGGGCCAGCGACGAGAGGTGGGAGTAAGACTTTTCACTGAAAACCCTTTTGTATTTTGTACTGTGCGCAAGTATTAACTACTCAAAACAGAAAGGAAAATTAAACATTTATAAAATATCTCTGAGAATGTGGTAAGCATAATAATGGCCCCTCAGTGATGTCCACTTTCTAAGTCCTGAAACCTGTGAACATGTTGGGCTCAGCGAAGGGCTATTAAGGTTGCTCATCAGCTGACGGAGATGGGAAGTTTCCTTGGCACATCCAGGAGGGCCAATGTAATCAATCACAAGGGCCCTTACACGTGAAAAAGGAAGAACAGACTGAGTCAGAGTGGTGATGTGTGACCCCACTGACTACTGCTGGCCCTTGGCTGGAAGAGGGCCATGAGACAAGGCATGTGGGCAGCCTCTAGAGGCCGGAAAAGGCAGGAAAACAGACTTTCTCTGAGTCTCCAAAAAGGGATGCTACTTTGCAGACACCTTGATTTTAGTCCAGTGAGACCTATTTCAGACTTATCTCCAGAACTGTAAGATAATAAATTAGGGTTGTTTTAAGCCACTAAGTTTGTGATAATCTGTTTACGGCAGCAATAGGGATGAAACATAAGAAAAGTTACAGTGGTTGCCCTGGCCAGATAGCTCAGTTGGTTAGAGTGTTGTCCCAATAGGCCAAGGTTGCTGGTTCGATCCCCAGTCAGGGCACATACAGGAGTCAACCAATGAGTGCATGGATAGCTGGCACAACAAATCAATGTTTCTCTCTCAAATCAGTAAATAAAAATTAAAGAAAAAAGCTCAGTGGCTGCCTCTGAGGAGGAGGACCAGGAATGTAGAAGGGAGACTTCCTTTCCAGCACATATCTTCCATACTGCTTGAAAAATTATTTTATCTTGTACATTTTTTAAAGTAAAAATCATTAAAGCCACTAAACAAACAACAGTCGCTTCAGGAGCTCTCTACTGATTTCAAAGTTAAGTACAAGTCCCCCGGCTCAGCCCCAAGGCCCTCCACATTCGAGCCCCCCTACTCCCCCCAATCCAGCAGGTGGCCAGTCCCCACCAGGTCTCTAACGTGCAAGCTCCTCTCTGTCGCCGCACCACCTGGAAAGCTTTCTGCCTTCTCTCTGCCCGAACGAGTTCTCCTCGTCCTTCGGCGTCGGCCCAGCCCCCCTCCTCCACGAAGCCTCCACAACACCGACACTGACCTGTCCCCTCCTGGTTCATTACCCTTATTCTGTCCTTTGCCTGCATTTAATTTAGGGTCCTGTTACCTACCGTCCAGTGCCCTTCTCAGTGTGCTTTGTGTGTGGGCCTTTTCTCCAAACTAGCACGCCAGGGTGCCATCTGAAGGAAGGGCCTGTGTCTTTTTTTTCTTTCCCATAATGCCTACTGCCCATTTATAAACTAACTTACTCAGTAAGCATTTACTGAGTACCTACTACATGCTAACGAGAGTGCAAGGTGCTGGGAATATAAGCCCTGCAGATCCAGACCCTGCTTTCAGGGGACGCATTGTGTGGTGCAGAAGAGAGCTGTTAACCAAACAGCCAGATTACTGCATGCTGTAAGTGTGATAAAGAAGTTATACAGGATGCTTTAAGAGCATCTACTGGAGGGGCCTAGAAGAGGGGATGCTGGTGGTCAGTCGGCTACAGGAAAATAATTAATAGTTGCTGAATAAATATGAATACTTAATTTGCAATTAGATATATCAAGAGGGCAATATTCAGGCAAAATCACAAAATATGAAATGGAAGGGAGCTTTGAGATTGCAGCCCAACTATCTAATTTTACAGATGGGAAATGAGGGTCAGTGAGGAGCAAGGGACTTGCTCAAGGTCCAACAGCAAGGTTGAGTTTGCTCCAGGTCGCCTGCACATAGGGCTATTACTTCAAGGAAGTCTGAAGGATTCCTGAAGCGACAAGCTCCCTTCTTCTGCTACATTTAAAAGAATTCATTTCTCAAATGATGTTTAGGAAGAAGTCTGTGGCATAAACCTTCAAGAGCACCTCTATGCTAGAAGCAAATGCTTCTTACAAAGGGTTCTAGCCCATCTGACCCTGGGATGGACCTTTGCCGCTATTTGCAAGCCCTGACCTTCAGACTGATGTTTCCCCTTCTTAAAGCCACAGTGCTGCCCTTTCTGTGTGCATTCTACCCAAGGGCACATGCGCTGGTGGGGCACGAGTGGGCTGGCAAAGGGCAGTTGGCCCTGCCTTGGGAAATCTGAATCCTTCTCAGCTCTGTTTCCAGGCCCAGTGCAGGTGAAGGAGAGCATATTACACAGAACAGACCTGGCCCAGCTGATGCTGACCTCTCCCTCACCCAGGGGAGCCTTGGCCTCCAGCTGCCACTGTTTGGCGGTGATGAGGTCATGCCGGATACCAGCCAGGCTCATCTGAGGACTGTTTGGAGCCGATTAAAGCGTTGATGAAATGCGGGTGCCTGGATGGCAGGTGGCTCTGGAGAGCTCGGGCTCTGGTGACCAGGGACTCATCTCTAACTCAACCAAGCAGTGACTTCTGTACATCTACAGGGTCTGGATACAGAAATGCCTTTCCGTGGAGGTCAGCAAGGACAGTTCTTCATTCTGCACTGGGTAAAGGGCTAACTTAGGCCAGGGGCAGAGGATAAAACACAGGTCACTGAGGGGCCCCTTTTAGTCCTGACTTACCACATGGACTGCAATTAAACACCACAGAACCTCTCCGTTCTCCACAATGCCCCCAACTGGACTGCTGGGTCCCTTTAGGTGACTACTGGCCATCCTGCTTCACAGGACTTTCTCAAGTGACAGGCTAACATCTACAGATCTCAACATATATGTCATTTGCTCAGGGAAGACTGTACTCTTCCTTAATAATACTTATCTACATGGTAATTAGCTAATAACTTTTTAATTATTTGCCTAATGTCTATACTCTGACAGATTTTAACCTACACACGGATGGGGAGTACAATAAATACTTGCTAAAGTAATAACAGGAAATCAATAAAAAGACCGGTATGGGTAAGAAAGTTTGACAGGTAAGTTTGAAGTAGTGTTCTTTAACTAGAAAATTATGTACACAAGAGAAGGACTCCTCTTACCTGTCACTTCAATGGGGCCAGTCAGGTTCTCCTGGCTTTCTTGCAAACAGTCACCCTTCCAAGCCAACCTTTTCTGGTTTTGAGAGGCAAGGAGGGTTTTTTTCCTTTTTCCTTTTTAACAATTTTACCGAGATATAATTCACATAACATAAAGCTCACCCATTTAAAATACACAATGTAATGGTTTTTAGTATACTTTCAGAATTGTACAACCATCATCACCATAATCTAATTTTACAACATTTTCTTTCATCATCCCCCAAAGCAACCCTGTACCCAACAGCAGTCACTCCCCCCCATTCCAACAGACAACTACTGGCTTGGAGAGTTTTTAACTCTGTACCCTAACACCGGGAGAAAGTCTTGCATTCAATTTCTGACATGATCCCTTCATCACATAGATGAAAAAAGTGGTACCAGAGAGGGCAGAGCAGTCCCCAATACCTGCACCCTAATGGCAGCGCTCTGACCTCTCTGCCATGTAGTAGGACTATGTGCCCAAACGGTCTGCCCACTGGACTTTAAGCTGCTCGAGGACAGAGGGTATATTCTGCTCACTTGTCTTCCCTCCCTGCCCGGAAGGACCATTACAGCAGCGATGCTTAAAGTGTGCTCCACAAACTTTGTTACCAGTTCTCGATGAGTTAAGAACAGTAAGTGAGAGTTAAGTGTCTAGAAACTTTTATAGTGACTTAGAGTAATTTTATATCTGTTGAGCCTAATGATATATTTGAGCCTGTATTTTGTATGCCTTTTTAAAATGTAATTTTTCTAATAACTTATATTGGATTTTATAAAAGTATTGGCTCATGACAGACTGCAAATTCAAGCAATAGCAACAAAAAGATACAGGTCTTTTACAGACTTTGAGAAGCACTGCCTTAAAGCAATCCATTCCCCACTCTCCTCTGCTTCCCCCTTTCCCTCTGTTTCCCTGAATCTCTTGCGCTGGTTCCTCTACTCATTCTCACATCTGAAATGTAGGTTCTCTCACTGTGTGCTTGGGCTGCTTGAGCTCTGTACCTTCCTGTGCACAACTCACAGACTCAGCCAGCTTCCACCACCCACAAGAGACTCATAACTCTCGAATTTTCATGTCCAGCTTAGAGCCCCTTCTCTCCTAAACTTCAGATCCATTTATCTAACTGTCTACTACACATCTCTCTATGAGAGTCCAACAGGTTACTGGGTTGGTCAACAGCTATTTATTAATCACCTACTATATGCCAGCTGTGAATTTTGTCCTAGGAGCTATAAATATAGCAGTAAAATAGACATAAGGTCTCTGTGATCACAAGGCTTCATTCCCAGCGGGGGAGAAAGACGATAAATATGTAAATAAATAAACACGATCATTTTAGGGACTAATCAGTACCATGAAGAAGATAAACAGGGTAATACGATATAAACTGACTGGGGGAGCTACTTTTATGAGGGTGGTCAGAAAGGCCTCTCTGAGGAGGGGACCTTTGAGTTTAGGCCCCAACTCCCCATGGGGAGAGGGCTCCCATCAATGGGAGAGGTAGGTGCAGAGGCCCGAGGATGGGCAGGGGCTCAGGGTGTCTGAGGGACGAGAGAAGGCCAGAGTCCCTGGGGAACAGAAAACAAGGGAGAGTGGCTAGAGGAGGGGCTGCAGAGGCGGGCAGGGTCTAGGTTACACAGGGCCTGGTAGGCTCTGGTAAGGGGTCTGGATTTCATTTTAGTTCCAGTGGGAAGCCGGTGGGAGGTTTTAAGTAGGAGCATGACGAGATTTATGTTTTAAAAAGACCCCTTTGGCTGTTATTTGGAGGATGGATGTAAGGAGACAAGAGAAGAAATGATGAGACTAGTCAGGAGGCTGTGGTGCTCATCCAGGGGAACTGGACTGTCACCTGGAGTGGACAAGAGTTAGGGCAGTGGAAATGCCATGAAGGACATGGGTTCAACGTGCACTTTATTCATTTATTTGAACTGTTTTATTTATTTATCTTTAGAGAGACGGGTAGGGAAGGAGGAAGACAGGGAGAGAAACATCAGTTGACTGACTCTCGCATGCCCCCAATCAGGGACCTGGCTCACAACCCTAACCGAGAATCGAACTGGCGACCTCTCGGTACACAAAGGTTGGCACTCAATCTACTGAGCCACACCGGCCAGGGCCAACATGCATTTTACAGGTACAATGGACAAGACCTACTGAAGGACTTCAATGGCAGTGTAACGAAAAAAGAAAATTCAAGGATGACTCAGATTTGAGGGCTGAAAAACTGAGTAGATGACAGTAACATTTACTGATATGGAAAAGACTTGGGCGATGCCAATTTTGGGGAAAAAAACAGAAGCGTATTTTAGCCATGTTTACAATGAGACTGAGGAAAGAACAGGAGCTGGGGAAATGGATTAAGTACATAATAATCACTCTTTTTGAGGACTTCTACCGTAAAGGGATGCAGAAACGAGGTGGCAGCTGGAAGTAGAAATGGGTTCAAAGGAAGTGTTTAGTTTGCTTTGTTGTTCAAGATGGGTGATACTGAACCATGTTTTTTTTTAACTTCTCTGCAGTAGGGCCACTGAATGCAAGGAGAGGCTTGGGAGTACAGGGCCCTGCTAAGAGAAGCCTCTACTGCTAAGTTCAGAGTACAGTGCTGTGGAGAAGTCACTGACCCCCCTTAGGACAGAGTGCTCTGGAACCAGGGGTGCCACAGGAACCACACCCCAGACCTCTCATCTCATCCAAGCAGTACTAGCTCTGGGCTTGGGCCAGCTGTATTCAGTCATCCAGCAAACACATCTACAGATGCCCCATCTATGCCAGACTCTCCCCTTCCCACCCAGCTGAGTTACCACCACCTTCTTCTAGGTCTAGGTCTTCTCCTGGGTTAGGGCTGTCTCTGTGCCTGTGCTTCCCATTCCAACACTACAGTTTCTGGGTTCAGGGACAGTCTGTCACCCCCTCCTCATTTCAAGCTCTAGTAGGACACTATCTGGGAGCCTTGTGCCCAATGGCCAGCACATGTGCCTTCCTTCCATCTTCACCCCACTACCCCATACTGAGTTTTCTCTAGATAACCATAACAGCTCCCTGCCTTGCAAGCCAGGACACCTCTTGAATTAACCCACTCAATTCTATAGCAGCCCACATGACAGAGGATACCAAGTCTTGGGACAGGTTAACAATTGGCCAGAGTTGCTCTGGGCTTTAAGCACGCCTGGTATCTTCTTCAACCCTCCCGTTGACCTACAGAGAGAGAATGAGCCCAGGAGCCAGCTGAGGGGACATTATTTCCTCTCTTTTTCAGAGGAGGAAACTGAGGCCGGAAGGAGCAGTGACTTGCTGCAGGTAGCCAGGGAGGTGCCAGGCCTTCTGTCCTCCCTCCCAGGTACCCAATGGTGTTGCCCAAAGCTACCCGCCAAGGGCCTCAGTTTCTCCCTAGTTGCAAAGAGTGCAGAGGCTACCTGAATCATGTTTTTATGCTGACAGGAATGAGCCAGCAAAGATGGGAGAAGAGAGATGGGGGCTAACTGGAGGAGCAAAGTTCTTGAGAAGTGACAGGAAAGAGAAGCTCAAGCCCAAATGCAGGGCTGATCTTAGGAACGTTTTTCTACTGTGGAGGAAGGCAGGCAGGTTACAGGAGACACTGCAGGAGGCTGGTAGATATGACATTGGGGAGATGAGGTCGTTCCTTTCTGATTGCAATCTCTTTTCTCTATGAGATATGAGGTGCTATTATCAGCTTGGGAGTTGGGGAGGGAGAATGCTGGAGATGTGAGGAGAGAGAAGATAGATGTTAACAAAACTGTCTTGGTCCAAAATAAGACAGCGACTTTACTCATAAAGTATAGTGCTATGGTTGGCACTGCTGAGGTTCATGGACACAAATGCAAAGGGAGTCCAGTTAGTATGGTTGTGTGATTTCTTCCTCCAGCAATATTCAGTTTTTCAGATATAGACATGAAGTAACAAAGAAATTGCACTTAACTAGCATTAGCATTTCATCAGGTGAGTACAAAGGAGGGAGAAGCAAGGGAGTAGTTAGAATGCTGGACCATGGAATCTAAGAGAGGGAGGGAGAGAAGGAGGGAAGGAAAGAATGTTCAAAACAGAACTGGTCATTCCCCAGTGCCTCCATTCCACCCATACCTCCTTTTAATATTCCTTACTGCGGTACAGGTGCATACCATTTACTCAGCCACCCAATCCAGAACCTGGACCTCGTCTAGACTTCTCCTCCTCTCTCACCACCTGTCCCTAGTGATTCTGTGGTTAAATCTCTCTGAGACCATTCGTCTTCTCTCCTTTCCCACTGTCCTATTTTAGGCTTCACCTAGACAGTGATAATTGCTTCAAATGAAATATTTTTCCTTTCTCCAATCACAGCCCTTCAAGTCCACTTTTTCTATTTTCTTTTATGTATAATCGATATACAGAAAAGTACAAAATATGCATAAGGGGATGACAGCTCAATGAATTTTGGCAAGGTGGACACACCTGCATATCCAACACCTAGACAAACAGAACATTAAGCATCCCAGAAACCCCTCTGAGTCACTTATTACCTGCCCCCTTGAAGGTAACCACTTCTGTGCCTTCTTTAACCACTGGTTAGTTTTGTCTGTTTTGAACTTTACATATAAGTGCAGTCATACTTCCATGTGTGGCTTGTGCCCAGAACATCAGGTTTGTGAGACTCATCATGTTGTATGGGGCAAGAGTTTGTTTGTTCGCTTGTTCACTCTATTATTCCATTGTGTGAACATTCCATAATTTATCTATTCAATTACTGATAAACAATTTTGAAACTTATAAGCCTTACCTCCCCTAAATCTTAATGGTTCCCACTGGAGGATAACGTCCAATTTCCTTAGCAGAGCTTATGTTACAGGCCTTCATTATTGGCTCCTGCTTTCCATTGTTGCTTTCTGACCCTTCTATCTAAACCTTATAAACCAGCTCTTCTGAACTGCCTGTAATGTAGTGAATCAAGTGTGCTGCTTCATACTCCATGCCTCTGAACATGCCAGTCCCCCTGCCTTTCTCCCTCACCTACCTGGTAAACTCACATTCATCCTTTAAGACCTAGTGCAAACACCATCTCTTACGTCATGCTTTTTCTGCCCTCCCCAGAGATTTAAAAGGGATTTCTTTGTGATCCCTCAGCACCTTCTATATATCTCCCTTAACACACCAGATAGCATTCTTTGTTAAAATGTCTGATTTCCTCACTGAACTGTGAGTTCCTTAAGGGCAAAGACCGTGTCTGGGTTATCTTTATTTCCCTGGTGCCTAGGGTGGGGCGTATGACAGGGAAGATGCTCAGTAAATGTTTGAAAAATGAATGAAAAGGTGTGCCCAGGGGCTACACTGAATGCTGGAACTGGAAGGGGTTCTTGGGATCAGCTACGATAGCTTCTCTATTTTACTGATGAAGAGAAAGAATTCACCTAAAGGACAAAGATTTGTTGGTGGCAGAGTCAGAACTTCTGATTTTGGGCCCAGAGCTCTTTCCTCTTCTCTGCACTGCTTGCTGGCAGGAATCAGAGGGTGAAGTTTCCACAGAGGACAGCTGGAGGTGAAGCTGATTCCCTCAACATCTGGCAGTACAGCCAGATGGACAGACAGTGAAGTGGAACAAGAAATGGAACCCTAAGTTTCAGGCCCAGACAACAAACTAACAGGCTGTTAAAGAAGGAGGTCGGCACTGGAAAGGCTCTTTGCCTCAGGCGGGCATGGTAGGGAATTTAAAGACTCATTTGATGGTGGCTGGTTAACAATGACAATTGAGCCATGTGCAAGGAAGGGGGGCAAGGAAAAGCCATGAAGAGCAGGCAGAGAAGAGGATCAGGGAAGCCCTGGGGAAAGTGCTATTAGGTTTCATAAATCTCAAGTGTTTCTGAGGTGATGAGCACTGGTGGCCGAAAAGGCAGCGTCCCTGTGACTATAATGAGAAGGAAGATATCAGCAAAGAGGTGAAGCTCTTACAAGACAGGATCCACTGACATTAAGAGCAAATGGGCCGAGAAGCAAAGATGCCACACCTGCAGTGACATCCGAATCTCCAGTGGCTATGGAGATTTATCAGTGTATCCAAACAGGAACCAGACTATGTACAGGGCATTGTGGCAAAGGAGGCAGGGACAAAAAGATCGTCCTGGACCTCATTTTACCTTAGTCTAGTGGCAGGGACTAGACCCAAATCCCAGGGAACAAGGAAGACTTCAGAAGGAAGCTGGCATTAGAACTGGGGACTAACTGGCAGAAAGAATTCCACCAGGCTTAGAAACAAAGTCTTAAAGGGAAGTGAGAGAGGAAAGGCACCGAGGTGGGAACACCGAGTTGACATCACAGTGTGGCAGGAGTTAGGGCAGCACCAGGGGAAACAGTTAAGGGTCAGACTAGGACAACTCTAAAACCAGGTTAAAAAGTTAGGATGAGTAGGATTCTTTTTTATTTATGTATTTTTAAACAAATGAGCCTGAGTGTTTTTGAAGTTAATAACAGATATTATATATAAAGTGCCTACTCTGTAGAACCTGTATGTGTCCAAATCCTGACAAAACCTTAGAAGGTAGGTGGTATCACTCCATTTCCAGGTGAAGAAAGACAACCTCAGAGGGGTCCTTGCTTGCCCAGGACCACAGCTATGAAGTGGCAGGGCTGGTATTCAGATCCTGACTCCACAGTTCATGCTTGTTCCTTGCAGCCTTTCTCAACTGGGATTTCTCCTTTGAAGCACATATGGGAAATTATTTGAGTAATGTGGTACCATCTCAGACACCTGGGAGAAAAGTGAATTCCGTGTGTGTGAAGGATGCCTTATAGCATTAGCACTCAGTTCTTTGGGGGAGCCCTGGTCAGAGAGGCTGTCATGATTAGAAATATGTTTCAGGAAATGGATCTGGCAGTGATATCCCATCCACCTTAACAGCCCTGGAACTATTAGGATAAGTCAGTTCCAGGGGCTTAAGGAAGGAGACTCCCCATCTTCCCAGCCATCCTGCCTCTTCCTCTCTCCATCCCGCCAACATTTTCTTGTACTTGGCAGTGCAAGTGCTAAAGAAGAGGCTTCCTGTTCTAAGCCAGCAACACAGGTTTTCAGAGATGAAAACCACAGGGGGCTATGTATCCACTTTTCTGTGGAGGTCAGAGGTAGAAAATTGGCACTAGTGAATTCAGAGCCTTTCCATAAAAATCATCTGGCAAACTCCCATTATACTTCCTGATAAAACTAGGCATCCTCTCCTCTGAGAAGCTTCCTGTGACTGACTTCCCTCTCTGTTCACCAGGCAGAGGCAGGCATGTCCTCCTCCGTGCCCCAGAGCCCCTTGTCCAGCCCCCTGCCAGAGCACTTATCCAGTGGTCACTGCCTGTTTCTGTATCTGGCTCCTCCACCAGTCTCCGAGACTCTCAGGGTCAGAGACAGTTTGCTTGATGCGACCTAGGATGCCCTGAGGTCCATGGTCTCAGAGATAGCAACTGGCTTAGCCAGAGTCACATTATGGAGCTAAGATTTAAACCCAAGCTTGTGTTCTTTTCACTGTATCAGGAGCCTCCTGCAGATGTGCCAAGCACCCAGCCCAATACTGTAAGAGTTCAGAGACGGTGCTCTCAGAGTGGACCAGACCACCAGAAGAAGCTTCCTGAGAAAGGGAGGCCTTGAAGAGTCAGAGGATCTAGATGAGAACAGAGGGCACATGATGGTGTCTTAGGTGGAGGTGGTGGGGCATTGTGGGCAGAAACAGAATTAAGAAGCCTTTAGTTAAAATTACAGATTTCATGAAGGAAAACAGGATCATAGCTGTCAGGTGAGAGTTCAATTTCTTTATACAACCATGGAGCAGGGAACAAGGGCTTGTACAGATGTTATCACTAACCCTCATGCTATTACTATCAATACTTCTCAGGTTTTATTTAGACAAGAAAACTGAGGCTCAGAGAGTTAGGGTAACATGTCCAAGGCAATACCAGTAGTAGGGTAAGGAGCTGGGATTCAAATGCAGGCTGGCCTGGCTCTGAAGATCTATACTGCCTCCTAAGGGGTCAGAGAACTTTCCACATTATCATACTGATACTGCTGCCTGGACTTCCACCCAGCTCTCACATGGGGACTGCTAGTCCGAGCAGGGCCAAGAATAGCTGCCCTCTCCAGCTCTAACCCTCTAGGATCTGAGGATCCTAAGTCCCTATGGACTAAGCAATTTCAAGGACAAGGATTCTGAGTAGACTTTGTGAACACAGGCTGGCCCCTTGACGTTACAGAGAGCACCTTCCTCTCATTTGCTGAAGCAAAGCTGGTGGCAAATAAAGGCTAAGAAAGCTGGATAGTAAGGAAGGCAGACCCTCCTGCCTTCCCTGAAACCTTTGGATAAGGTCAACTGAGGTCAAAAGACTTTGGAAATGTTACTGGCAACAGCCCTCAGGACAAGGGTGTAGGATCCTGCCTCTCGGTTGGCTGGTCACACACACAGGCTGACCAAGAGAGGTCAAGGGGGGAGGGAGGTCAGAAGTTGGCTGGCCTGTAGGCCCTGAGTGACGGCCACTTGTTCAGATCAGGAAGGGAGAAATAAGTGGGTTAATGGTTTTGGCCCTTGAGGCTGGGAGGCTAGGGCAGGGGGTGTAAATGGATGCTGGGTAAAAAGGCAGGTGGGCAAACTGTAAAAGTGGGGGCTACGGGCATCTGTTCCAAGTCAACAGGCAGGAACCATGCCCCTCAAACAGTTCAAAGGGCCAGCCTTGGCCTGGGGCGGGGGAGGGGGGACATTTCATAAAAGGCCCGTGCCTCTTCATTTCAAAGGTGTTCGATCTGGAAGGCTGGAGAGAGGGTCTCTTTTTAGAGTGAATTCCCTGTCTGTTTGGGGGCTGAGGGGAAGCGGGGAATGTAAACCACTGGACAATGGCTTGGGGGTATTGATTAATTTTCAGGCATGGCAGAGAGAAGCCCCATGGTGAATGCTCCAATTCTGAGCTACAAAATGTGTCGCTGGAGAACTTTCCAAAGGACAAAATGAGTAGCATCCTGCTTGGGGACGTTTTTTAAGTCTCTGCTTCTGAGAGCAGTTAAGTTCTTGCTCCAAAAGCGTCAGTCACCCCAGGCACTGTTATCACAATGTACGTGCCCCAGAGCAAAGCACACTCTGGAGCAGGTCCCTTGTGGGCTCAGGATACGGGTCAGGCCTGGAACTTAAGCAAATGTGGCTGGATTTGGAGGTTAATGAGAAATCCCTCCAACCCAATCCCATGACAAAGGCTAGAAGATGATCTGGGGGTGTAGGGCCAGGGAGGCAAAGGCTCTGGGATGAAAAGAGCTGTCTTTGAAGAATGGATTTTGAAAACGTGATTAGGCTGAACAGAAGAGTTGGTGGAAGTTACAAAGAAGAAAATTATAGCTCATTTTTAAAAAAAGCTATTTCAAGCAGTCAAAGAAGAAATGGACTCAATGGACACCTAAAATGGAATGGACTCCCAGGGAGTCCCTGACAAAGTCCAAGGAAATGCCAGCCAGCTGTTGAAGAGGTTCGTGCCAGGAGAGCGGGCAGCCTCAATGACCTCTGAGGACCTCTGAGGACCCTTGCAGCTCTCAGGTTCCATGAAGAATGACTCCTGACAAGTAGGACCCACGGGAGGGTGTCCAACCCTAAATGAGGGTCTTTAGCCCCTCAGTAAGAAGCAATGAGGGTATAAAAAGGGGCCTGGGCACCACACATCCTAGAAAGAGGCTTCCTCCTTGTCCCAAAGAGAGACTGGAGTGGGATAAAGAAAAGTGACTGCTTGGGAGGTATCAGGCAGGGTGGAGGATACCTCTGCACCAGACTTGGACAGGACGAGAACAGCCTGAACCTGGAGCCTGCACATACTGTCCTTCCACTTAAACTGATGCTCTCCAAAGGGAGGGTATTCAATCATTCAGTACATAGTTACTGAGTGCTGACTGTGTGCTGGGTACTATGCTAGGTGCTGGGAATGACTTTCCCGATTTCAGGGCACTCGAATTCAAGTTAGGGAGAAGGCTACTGAACATAAAAACAATTTTAGACTCTGACAAGTGTGACTTTAGGCTGGGGTTGGGGTGGGATCAAGGAGGATATATTTGAGACCTGGGTTAATAGGGATTTTAAGGGCCTCCCCTTGTTCCACTAGTCCTGCTCTAGAGGTCAAAGTGGAGAGAGAGAGGACACTTTTGGGGAATGCAACAAACAAAACTCTCAGAGCATGTGGAGACACACAGGATAGCGTGGTACATAACACACAGGTAGGCGAAGGGACGTGTTCCAGCCATGTAAGGGCAAATCCCAGGTGGACATTGCCACTGTCATTAAGTATGGCCATCCTCCAAGCACTCCCAGCTCTGGGAGGGTAACAGGGCTCTGGGGGAGCGTGGCATTTCCAGAGTGCAGAGGGTGTCAAGTCTCCCTGCCATCCCCTGCCCCATTCACCCACACTCTCACCTCCATCAAGCAGCTCCTTGACGGTGCGGTAGTCGTCGGCAAGGACACCATAGTGCAGGGCTGTGCAGCCCTTGAAGCTGGCGCGGTTGTTCAGCCGGTTGTTGAAGTCATCTTCTCGGGTGACCAGGACTGGGGGGACAGTAACACAAACCCTTCTATTAGCAACAAGTGCCCTGATCCACCAATCTCACCTTCTTTCTCTTGGCATTTTAATTAAGTCTCTCACTCACCTACATACTTATGACATCCATATGTTTATGGCAAAACATATAATGACATCCACTATGTGCCTGGCGATCTGTGCCGGGCAAGACAAGATAAACCAGAGTCAAGTTAGTTTCACAAACATTTACTGACATCTATTAAGTATTAGGGTTCATAACGGGGCACAGAAGTGAATCAGACGTGGTGTCTGACCTAATTTGAAGGAGACAGACAACAAATATATATTTACAGTATTATTTGAGATAAATACTACGTTAGAAGTACAACAGGATGATAAAAAAGCCAGAGAGGAGCTTAGCTCACTTCGGGCATGAAGAGAAGGTCCCAGAAGCCCGGTCTTGAAGGGTGAAAGAGGAGCCGTCCCGGTGAAGGAACAGTGGGGCGGAAGAGACAGAGGCTGTTCTTTGTAGAACAGTAACACAGTCCTCTGCTCTGAAGTTGATCACAGTCTAGTGAGTATTTAGTACTACTTTGTAAAGAACTTTTTAATTTATAAAAGCCATTGAAAATCTGAAACTACAGAAAAATACAAAGAATGAATCAGTATTTCAGCAACTTGAGAAACGGCACTTAATATGTTGGTATAGATCCTCATATATATGCACACATGTCCTACAAAATATTGCAATTTTGTAATATGCTTTTTTTGAACCCTTAAAAATGCACTGTGAACATGTTCTTAAAGCAAAGACAAACAGCATTTCATGTGGTCAAAGAGCCAAAACCCACAGGCTCGCTCCAGTGCTAGTACTCGTGCCTCTCCCTCTCCAGTGTTACATAAAAACCTAAACCAGTTCTATCACCTCTATAGGAACTCATGGGCTGGGTGCCCACACATCCAGGATGAACGTGGTTTATGCCTGTTGTCCTGGACAGTCCCCATCTGGACAATAAACTGGAAGGTTACCCCACTTCTGGGATCCTCCCTTGGAAACTGAAACCTCATATAACAGTTATGCTGCTTAGGTGATGGGGTTTCTTTCTGCCTCAATTATCAGAGTAACTGTTATGTTTCCTCCTGAACTGAGTTCATTGTGGGTGGCATTCGGGTCCTAGCGACCTGAATCCCCTAGCCCATAGCACACGGCCTGCAAGGGGTAGGCTCCTCTTACCATTGGGTAAGGGTGTGTAACAGACAATTCCTAAACCATTCTTTTCCAAGTTACACGGTCTTGGAACAGCGTCCATACATTTTCCCCTTTGGCAAAACCAGAATTCCTATTTAAAGTTCAAGAGGCCAGAAGACTGGCATGCCTCCTAATACTAACAGATCTCACTTACTGACCTTTTTCTACCCTGTGCCTGGCCTGGTCACTTCACACAGTCAATCTGTGCAATCCTTGTAACTACCTTGTAACAGTAGGGTCACCACTCTTACTCCATGGACGAGGAGACTGAAGCACAGAGGTCACCCAGCTAAGACAGGGGTGGGCGAAAGTAGGTTTGTAATTGTAATACAATGAAATCATATAATAATTAATAGATACTAATACATGCATAATGCTGTGTTTTGCTTACTTACAACTGTAAACCTACTTTTGCCCCTCTGTATGTGGTTGAGTGAGGATTAGAACCCAGGTCTAACCTGAGTCCTTAATCTTTCTTTCCATCATATCACGCTGTTATCCCTATTGTGCAAATAAGCAAATTGGGTCCTAGGGAAAGGAGCTCAGAGCCTAGATGTCTGGTCCCAGCATTGGCTCTTATTCTCCTTTTTTTTTTTTTTGCCTCCTGGAGATGAAGGTGCAGCCATACTTTCTGCAGAACTTGCCTTAATAGGGAATGGCCTGAGGCTTGTAGAGGGTACCCAGATAAGCTGGCTTAGGTGGAAGCATTTCCCAATGTTTGGCCAAAATAAAGTTGGTGGATTGCAATTCTGCACCAGATGCTCTCCAGATTGATAACCGCCTCCTCTCCACACCTGGAGTATTATCTGACCTTCCCTGGAGTAGGGAGAACAGGAAGAAGGCCCCTGAGTAGCTAATATACAGGTCCCATATGCAAAACTATCTGCATTTTCCCCATAAGACAGCCCTTTAAGGCCCAACTCAGAGATTACTCTTAGTCTCAAACCGTCTTATCAAATCACAGTAAGTGATCTTGTTTCCAGCCTACTGCAGATTAGGAGAAGAAAACAAGGCTGGGGAGGAGGCTTCATAATCGAGCAGATTGATTACAATCAAGTGCAGGCCAGGCAGGGAGGGAAAAGAACAGCACAATAAAAAGCTAAAAAGGAATTCACAGAATACTGCACCTCAAAAGCCCCTAAGGGCACCACTGAATTGCCACACAGGACATTAACTACTGGATATAATGATGAACCTGAGGAAAAGTGATAGTTGGCTCAAGAAAGCAGTAAGGGTGTAATCCATTTTACAAAGAAAAATCATTCACTCAACAAACAACATTTAATGAGAACCAGTGCTTGGTGGTAGCTGCTGGAGAAACACTAATGAGTAAGAGAGTCTAATGCAAGAATCAGACCACTGAATAAATTATAATATGTTTCACAAGTATAATTATAGAGTAATACATAGGGTGCTTACCATAAAAAGCAGATGAACTCAAGAAACACAGCTAGGGCTATTCAGTTCAGAGACAAATATCACCAGAGTGCCAACATCATAGATCAGCTGTTGAGAAATCACAGGAGGGCCCCTGCTCACCTCTGAGGTGTCATCTCTTTTCATCTCCTTTCTAATGCTCTCTTTTGCCTCTGAACTTCTGCAAATACTAGTCCACTGCTTGGAGCATTTCCCCTTCTTCCATGCCTCCAGGTGGCTAACTCCAATTTATTTTTAGGCCTCTGATTAGAAACCACTTCCAGAGATTCTTCCCAAGTCTGAGGTAGTTACTGCTTCTAAGAGCAACTCAGCACCTTAGGCATCTCCCAATTACAGCACTTACTACATTCTACTGCAATTGCCTGTTCACTTGACTGTGCTCTCCACTAGACAAAAAGCTCAATGAGGACAGGAAGTGTGACTATCTTCTCCACAGTTGTACCCCCAGTGCCCACTATGGTCTCTGGCCATAAATATGTGCTTGACAAATATTTGTTGAACTAATAAATGCATACATAATTCATAAAAAAGCTTCTGATATTACCTTGTTTTGGGGACAATAATAACAATGTCAGCCAACAGTTACCACATTTAGTGCAGACAGTGGAGTGTGGCTGTTAAGTAAGGGAGCTCTGGGAGATCCACCCGTGTTTGGATCTCAGTTCTGAATTTACTGACTGTGTAATCTTGGGTATCTTAGCTACTCTCTCTATGCCGAGTTCGTTCGTTCGTTCGTTCATTCCTCCCTCCTCCCTCTCTTTTTTTAAGGTTTTATTTATTTATTTTTAGAGAGAGGGGAAGGGAAGGAGAAAGAGAGGGAGTGAAACATCAATGTGTGGTTACCTCTCGTGCACCCCCTTACTGGGGACCTGGCCTGCAACCCAGGCATGTGCCCTGACTGGGAATTGAACCAGAGACTCTTTGGTTCTTCATAGGTTGACACTCAATCCACTGAGTCACACCAGCCAGGGCTCTTTAAAAAAAAAAAAAAATTATCTGTTTTTACAGAGAAGGAAAGGGAGGGAGAAAAAGAGGGATAGAAACATTGACTGATTGCCTCTCACATGTCCCCAACCGGGGACCTGGCCCACAACCCAGGCATGTACCCTGACTGGGAATCAAACTGGAGACCTTTTGGTTTGCAGGACGACACCTAACCCCCTGAACCACACCAGTCAGGGCTGTGCCGAGTTTCTTTATTTGTAAATGGAGATGATAACGGTGCTCTCTCAGGGGTAGTGCAAGGATTAAATGAGACACTATGAGCGAAGGGGCTTGGAACAGTGCCTGGTGAACAGTACCTCAATAAATGTCAGCTATTATCCTCACTGTCTAGTGCTTCCAAGCGTATTCCCTCTGTGACAGAGGTCCATCTGGGGAGTCCTGTACACACTTTTCCCTCAGAAAAGCACAGTTTTTAGTTAAGAACCATCTGTTTAATTCATTGTTACTCAGCAGTTCCTTGTTAGGCAGCCTCTTTCCACCTAACTCTTATTAAAACCCTGCAGCACTGGTGTTCCACAGAACACTCTCTGGAACTGAGTAGTGCACTGCTATCTGTAAAACATTTCACTTGCTTATTTCAGAATAATCCTGTGAGGTGTAAGATTACTCTCCCCTTTTTACAGATCAGGAAACTGAAGTTCAGAAAGAAGCCACAACCAGCTGGTGGTTGAACTCGGCCCATTTCGTGCTCTTATCAATAACCTCTTTCCCCTCATCACCCAGTGTTAGAGGCTCTGTCCCAGGTCATCTTGCTGAAGTCCCCAGCTCATTAGATTTCATACTCTCTTCTATTCAAAAAGAGCGGCGAAAGGTGGAAAAGTGTGGGGAGAGGAAGAGCATGCACCTTCATACACTCACCCTCTCACTAAGGAAAAGTATGCAAATCCGAGGGAGCTAAAGTGACTCATCCAAGACTGGCTCGCCAGCTGGCCACCACGGTGGTCTTTTGTGGCCCCGTGTTTACAGCTGGTCCTTAGCCAGTGAACCGTCCCCTTCCCAACAAAGACATCTACAGGCCTGTCTCCAGCACGGGGTGAGATGGCTCAGGCTCTTGCTTCCCCTCCAAGCTGGTCATTCCTGTCTCTTCAATGGAGGCGCATCCTCCTGTACAGGAAGATGACAAAGCATCATTTTGTCCTTTTTCTGCTCTCACCTCTGACTTCTGACGTTGCGAAGTCTGTGCCATGGCAAGTGTGTGCCTTAGACACACTCTGCAGGACAGCAGTGCCAAGGAGTCAGCAGTAGAGAAAGTAGTCCCTGAGGCCCATCACGTAGCCCTGGTCACTCCCGAGCACTGCCGAAACTGCAAAACAACAAAACAAAAAAACCCCAAACCGAAAAAAAAACCCTCAAATCACTGCCTCCCACAATGAGAAACAGTGATTTAAGGTAAAGGAGTCATGCAGTCCTGACTCTTAGGACTGCCATTTACTAATAAGCTCTTCTATCTGTAAAGTGGGTATGATAAACAATAATTTGGGGAGTTGTAAATATTTAAATACTATGAGAATCAAATCTGATAGTACCTTTTTTAAAATATTACCACAAACATTTACTAATGCTCCTTTCTCCTTTGGGTTAGACACCAGGGACACAAAGATGAATCAAACGTGGCTCCTGTCCTCATACTGCTACGTATTGGGGAGACTTTGGAAAAAGGTGTGTGAGGCAAAATGGGTGGTCTCCAGATAACAAACGCTTTATCACGCTGCCCTGTGCAGAGGAAAGCAACCCTCGGTACAAGTCCCGTTCCTGCCGGCTCAGCCCCTACCCACCACTCCCAGCAGCTGTGCAACCTAACGTGATGGAGTATCTAGCAGTGCCCTGCCCGTAAAGACGTGAGCACGTCTCCACGAGAGGGAACCTCTATGACTAATACGGCAAACTCGAGAACAACCCCTTACATTTGTGCAGATGTAACGGTTTAGTGAGCATGATGCAATCATTCCCTTAACCTCATGACAACCTAGGGCAGACAGGTCAAGTATTGTACTGTTCTCTCTACTGAATAAGAGACAGAGGTAAAGAAGTTAGGTGGCCTGCCCAACTCCCACTGCTAGTCAGTGGTGAATGAGCACCAGACCTTGAGCCTGCCTGGCTCCACCTCCAGACTGCATAGTTTCTGTCAATGTCCATAAATTCAAGCCTCACATAACCCAGGGTCAGCTAACCTGGATTGAAGCTCAGGGACTATGCTACATTTTTATCAAGAGTCTCCGGGAAAAAGCCTCTGAGCTCTCGGCTGCCTCCCACCCAAGCTGTTTTGTATCTATGACCACACTAAACCCTCGCATTGCGGGCCGCCTCCTCAACCTCTGAGGCTGCCTGCTGCCTGCTCTGCCTGTTGAATTTGTCTTCAGCCAGAAGAGGGGCAAGAAGGAGACTTCCTGTGCTGGGCCACCACGAGACCATCCCTGGAGAGGGCAAAGCCCTTCACATCCTTCCACAGCCTAGACAGCCCACCTTCCTCTCCAAATCCAACCTGCTCTTTAAAACCCAATTCAAGGCCTCCTCTTCCAGGAAGTCTTCTCCCCCAAGCTCTGCCCTGGATATCTGTCATGTCAATTATGTGTACCCATCTACCAGTTATTTATTGTCTGAAAACACCTCTTGTCATACTTTCTTGTGTTAAAATGTTCCCTTCTGTTCTGACTCCCCAGTTAGAACGGAACTCCCATAGGCTCCTCATGGATGACAGTAACTAATTACAACGTTTTCTGTTTGTACTTCATACAGCATTACTTCAGTTTTTCACGTAGCTTGAAACTTCACCATCCACTTGCCCACACGCACACCATCCCTGAGCACCTCAGTACAGAACGTACTATGAGAGGCATGTATGGACAGGGTGTGATGGCAGCAAAGATGGGGCACATGGTCAGGGAGGAATCTCCCAGGACTATCATAAGGATGAGGGGGAGTTTATCAGGTAGAGAGGGGAAGAAGGGCAATCCAGGACAGGAAGTGGCATTTGCAAAGGCCAGAGGGTAAAGTCTGCATTACCTGTCCATTCAGGAAAGCAAGAGTCCTTCGGTAAGTCTGGAATGCCAAGTTAAAGTGGGTAGAGCAGTGGGCAGAGATGAGGTTGCCTGGATAGGCAAAGGCCTGACCCTGAGAGGGGTTGGGACTCTAACCTGAAAGCTACGGGTGTTTAATTGTTTTGGTTAACAAATTAAGCAGCATGGGGAACAGCAAGAACAATAAGCCAGGAGACAAGAGAACTGGGTTTAAAAATGGCTTTTACTAACTTGGTATGTGTCTCAATCCCTCTGTGCCTCCAATTTCCTATTTTTAAAATGGAGTGTTTTTTTTTTTCTTAGATTAGTGGTTCTCAAACTTTTGTGGGAACAGATTCACCTGAATAACTTGTGAAAAAGACACTGATTCTTGGGCCGCCACTTCAGCAGTTTAGATTCAGCAGGCAGTGCCTGGGAATGCACATTTTAAAAAGCCCACTGTATTGTTCCTCCCAGAAGACTGAGAAACACTGGACGAGATGATCTCTGAGGGTCCTTCCCACTCTAATGTTCTACAAAAAACA
Source organism: Macrotus californicus (assembly GCA_007922815.1). NCBI lineage: Eukaryota > Metazoa > Chordata > Mammalia > Chiroptera > Phyllostomidae > Macrotus > Macrotus californicus. The sequence continues at coordinate 32,880 of VMDR010001793.1, forward strand.
CACAAATGATGCAAGGCTAACCAAATCCACCCCACCTCCATCTCCCAAGCTCCAAGTTTAGAAAGTTAGAGTCAAGCTCCCAGGACACCAAGCCTTGCGATGAGACCTCCAATATCTCACTTGTGTCTCCTCTCCCTCCAAAACTCTCAGGTGGAATTAGGTCCTTCTACACAATACACTCTAGTCTGTTTCCTCGTTCACCCACCGAACATTTTATTAAGTACTTTGCATGGGCTCTGCCCTCAAAAGCATGCAAATGGTGCAAATAACATCAAACAACCTTTCTTTTATAAAATATCTCTGAAATGAAAATGTTCATAATTTTGAGCCAGAGACCTGGATTCTAATCCTGATGACTCTGGAAAATTATTCCACGCTTTGGAGCCTCAAATTTTCATTGGTAAAACTGGGACATTAATATCTATTAAATGGTTGCTGTGAAAATTAGAATGATGGAGTATAGTGAGAGGAACAGGGAATAATTGGCACTGAGGAAATGGCAATTTTCAAATTAACATGTCCTCTCCTGTCCTGGCACCCATAACATCCATAATCTTCTGTTTGACTTTAAGAGGCCTCTCCTACCTGGTTCCTGTTCATTTCTCAAAATGGACTTGCAGTTCCTCCCCTCTTGCTGGTTGAGGCCCCCCAAAAGAGGACCCTGGCGACCCTATAATGAATCCTCAGTGGGCAGCACTGTGTGCTAGAAAGAGCAGAGAGGTGACAGTCAGTCAGACTGGGAAGCAAAACTCACCAACTGCGTGACTCTGATCAAAATCCTTAACATCCCTGAGAATTTGTTTCCTCACCAGCAAAATAAATAATATCATCTGCCCAATAAGATTCAATGACAAACCCAGTTGAAAAATGCACACAGGATCTGGCGTAGATATTTTTCCAAAGAAGATATACAAATGGCCAAAAAACACAAAAAGAAGCTCAATATCATTAGCCAACAGGGAAATGCAAATCAAAACCACAACAAACTACTTCATATCCATTAGGGTGGTAAAGTAAAAAAGACAGGCAGTAACAAGTACTGGAAAAGGTGTAGAGAAACTGGATCCCTCATACATGGCTGGTGGGGATGTAAAATGGTGCACCTACTTTGGTGAACAGTCTGGTAGTTCCTCGAAAGGTTAGACACAGACTTACTATATGACCCAGCAATCCTACTCCTAGGTATAAACCCCCCAAATGAAAACATTATGTCCACACAGAAACTTATACACATTCATAGCAGCATTATTCATAATTGCCAAAGTAGAAACAACCAAAATGTCCCTCAACTGATGAGTGGATAAATAAAATGTGACAGATCCACGAATGGAATATTATTTGACCATGAAAAAGGAACAAAGTACTGATACATGCTACGACACCGATGGACCTTGAACACATGCTCAGTGAAAAGAAGCCAGTCACAAAGAACACATGTTGTATGATTCCATTTACAGGAAATGTCCAGAATGGGCAAATCTATAGAGACAGAAAGTAGATCGGTTAGGGTGTCTAGGGCTAGGGGAGTTGAGAGGTAAGGTGAGGAATGATTGATAATGGGTATGGGGTTTCTTTATGGGGTTATAAAAATGTTCTAAAACTAGTTGTGGTAACAGCTGCACAACTCTTGTGAATGTACTACAAACCACTGAATTACACACTTTACATGACTGCGTTGTATAGTATGTGAATTCAACCTCAATGAAGCTGTTATATGAAAGAAGTGTGTGTAAGGACCTGAGAACACTTCTTGGCATGTAGTAATAAGGACTTAATAAACGGTAATAAATGCACTATTATGCCCTGCCCTCTTCCTGATGCCACTCTAACCCTGACCAGAACAACCGCTAACACTAACACTGTAGAATACGTCAGGTTAAATGCAGGGAGCTCACTTCATACTCGGTGGAGGGGCACGGGTGAGTCCTGATGGCTAGTAACCCAGTACTATGAGTCTTCCTCCAATACTCAGATATTTAAATACGTGGAGCAATAAGAAAATAATGACCTACATTTATTGAATGCTTATTATGTACCAGGTGTTGTGCTAGGAACTTCACAACTACTGATCTTTTCCTCACAAGAACCAGACTAGGCTGTTGCTATTCCTCCTGTTAATGGAGAAACCAGGCCTTAGGGAGGCCATGTCACTTGTTTCAGGTCACATCAGCAGTGACAGAGCTCATCCGTTCAACCCCAAGGCCTGTACTCTCTACGTGGCTTCGCTATTCTTTTCTTCACCTGTGTTTTACCCATCCTCTGCAATTCAAGCATCCTGATTTTCACTGATCTCTCTTTCCTCTATACATTCCAGTAATATCCAGTCTACATCAACTTAGTCAACATCTTCTTTTACATAGTCTTATGTGTTATATACATTTTTTTATGTATATACCCTTGAACATGGTAGGTGCTCAATAAATACTTCTTTAGTGAATGGTTGTTAGGCTCTCTCCCCGAGTAGAAAATTGGTTCTTGAAGGATAGATAGATACTGTGTTCTACAGATCTCTCTATCCTTCACACAGAGAAGGCACTCATGGTTATCTAGGCTGGCTTACGGCTAAGACCAGACCTTGCTTGAAAATGGTTCTCAAAGATGCCATGCTCTCTGCTAATGGACTGGAAGGTTTCTATCTAAATGCACGCTGATATGACAGCTGTCACAATACAATCTAACAAAATTGTTTCAAATGAAGTTAAGGACAACTAAGTGCCACTAGAGCCATCTTATGGGAAAAAAAACAAAAACAACCAACCAAACTTTTTGGCCAACCCAATACTTAAAAACAGGATCCTGCTCACCCCGTTATTACCTTATCAGAGTGTAGCATGGGAGCCGGCACATAGCAGGAAATCAGAAAAGACTGTTGATAAGTTAAAAAGAAGACTGGGTCAGCACTTACTCTGCTGGAGACACAAGTACAGCCTTCCCATAAGAACCCTAAGCCCATCTTCTCTCATTCCCACGGAAGGAGGGCAGGAAGGCTGACCTAGAACTTTAAGGGATAGGCTGTTGACCCTGCCTGTGGACCTGGACAACCAATGTGGCATCCCCTCTGACCCAAGATCCCTCCTTTGACCACAGACTCAGGTGGAGCTTTCCAGAACTCATGTTTCACCTTAACACCATTCAATCGAAAGATGTTCACATTTCCGATTGTTTTATAAATGTAAATTTTATAGTTTGTTTGAATTGGGATCTAAATCAGATTCACATATTGCTACTGATATGTCTCAGACGTGGTAAAAATAATACGGGAGGTGGTGGGGAAGGGGATGGGGAGTACAGAGAAAACAATGTCAGCCGTGTGTTAACTGTTGGAAGGAACGGATGACACATGGCAGTTTTTTACACCATTCTATTTTTAAAAACAAAGGCAAACTTTTAAGAACTTGTCACTCTGCTTTCTATAGACCCAACAACATTCTGTCTGAGCCCCTCTTCTTCCCTCTTCTCCTAACTCTGAGTAGTGACATGCTAGGAGGTACCCGGAACCCCTTTGACATGTCCTACACGTACTCTAAGCTCACACCCTCCCCACTGTCCCTACCCTGCCCCCACCCTAACCAAAGCAGTGTTCCTCCAGCTCCAGGGATCCTCCAGGCAGGACTGGCAGCAAGGGGAAGGAGCTTGCTTTTTGCCTCTCAGGCAGCCACGCTACTTGGTTGGCCAAACTTGGTCCCTCTGTGCTCTCATCCCTACACCTGCTTACCTCTCCTCTGCCTTCCCTTCAAGATGTTAAAAACTCACAATAAAAAACAAATACAAAATGCTGTAATTAATAGCCAATTCCAAGCCAACCCAGCATCTCTACTAATAAACCTCAACACTTGCAAAAAGAACAATAAATTCTGCCCCTCTCTGGTTCTGAGGTGGTCTCTTTCATACACTCCGTGTGTGTGTGTGTGTGTGTGCCTAAGTGTGTCTACATATATATTTATTTTCCTTTATTTCCCATCCAGGGAGGGGCAGAATAATGAACTGCGTGCGTCAGGGAAGATGAATCTGAGATACTAGGGAGCAGTGCAGTAAAAAGATTAAAGTGTTATTATTGTTGGTTTTTTTTTCCCCCATGGTCCATTGTGACAGCTCGACCGTCATCTGTAAAAAATGTCTCAGCGAGAGATAATCATCGGAAACTCAATAAAGCGTCAGGGGGAGCCTCAGCCCCCATCAATCACTGGGTGCCTGGAAAATTTCAGCCCTCTGTCTCCCTTCCTGCTATCCATATAAATGTCTCTAATATATTTTGTGTGGTGTGTGGGACCCATCCCTGATTTGGAACTTTTGATGAAAAAATATTTATACACAAAATATGTAAATCAGTTAAAAATCACAAGACTAGTTCTTTGCCACCTCATCCCATGTTTTCTTATTTTTATAAATGCATCAAATTTATTCTTTTTAATAAAACATGTCAACTAGTCTATCTCCCTCTCCTAGTCAAATACATGCACAGGTTTGGAGGGCTAGAAGGATGAACACAATTAACCTAGTTGCTGATTCACTTAGTCTTGAAGTTTACCAAAAAGCCTGATGGACTGACAGTATGTTGTCCATCCTGGGGACTCTATAGTGGCCAGCACTGTTAAGAAATGACATGGAGAACCACTGGCCCTGGAGGTACAACAAGGCTCTGACAATGATGAGGAAGAGTCAGGGGCATTATAAAAAATAATAACTTGCCCAAACAGTTTTGGCCTAGCAGATTCCCAAGCTTTCTAAGACTCTGGACAAGCCGGAGGTTCTGAGTACACATGGGGAGCACAGAGCCTGAGACGGTGGCTGGGTTCTTAACGAGGGCAGGAGACAGTTCTGCTGGTATTTGGCATAATCTCTCTGCCTCAGTGTCCTTTAGTGCCTGCATCACAGGGCTGCAGCACACAGTACCAGTAAGCCTGCCAGCTGCTGCTACAATCATCACCACCATCAGCACCTTATTATCACCCCCTGCTTCTCCGCCCTGGAAGGAATCAGTTCCCACAGCGCTCTATCCTCTAGGACTTTCAAGGCTTCTCTCCATCTAAAGGATACAAAGTCCAAGCATTTGAATAGACCCCAGTTTATTAACTGCTCATAACTCTCTAATATGAGTCTTTTGCTGTGCAGATGCTTCACCCTAAAAAGCTCATATTTTTTTCTGTTTCCTATCTCTGAATGTTTTGAACATAATACACCCACCTACAGGCCCTCCATAAAACCTTCTTATACTTCAAGGCTCAAACACCATTTTATTTCTTTGACTGTTTGAGCCAGAGACTGTCTTCTCTGAGTTCTGATCGTTCTTGCTATCTGTACCTCTGACTGGATCCTTGTTGAAGATTGTCTTGGTAATGTATTCAATCTTAATTATTATTAATTACTATTTTTGCTAGTAACTTACATTGCATGATGGCTTATATTTTCTCAAGTTAGCTCTTTCATAAGCCCTTTAATTTATCTTCATATTAAACCTATGGTATAGGAAATATTCTCTACAGATGAGATAATCAAGGTTCAGAGGGATACAGAGAATTGTCCAAGGTCACACAGTTAGGTGACTGACAGCCATTCCTTGGACTCTAAAGAATGTGCTGCTCTTTGTTGGTAATGGTTTGCTACCGCTGAAAAGCATGTGGAAGGCTGTGCCAAAGACTCTGAAGTTCCATGAGAGTATGATGAGGATAAGGATGATGATATACAAACAGGAACTTATGTTAATGATTCCTTCTATGTTCTGGTTTTAGGGATAAACATACCATCGCTAACTCTCCCAATAATCTTTATTTTACAAAAAGGAGACAGAGCCTCTGAGAGGTGCCGAATTTGCTCCAGGTGTCAGGGCTACTGTGTTCTGCACACCCAGAACACAAGGCATAAACACACAGCCTCTCTAGGGGTGAAGGTGAGATGGCAAAATAAGGTCTCTCCAGGGGAGGAGTTCCAGATGGTTTTAAAAGCAGTTCAAGCACCAGGCCACAATCAGCACCCGTAGTCGTGCTGCTCCATGAGTGAGGGTCTGTTAATAATGCAAACTCTCAGGTCTCACCCCAGACCTACTAAATCAGAATTTCTGGGAGCGAAACCCAGGAATCTGTTTTAACAAGCTCTCTAGGCAACTCTTATTTCCAAAGAGGCCTTATCACCCCCATCTGAGTCTGTGCTCTCCCAGGGCATACGTCCTCTCTGCTGTGACTGGGTAGGGCTGGGCAGAGTGGGTACTGGGTGGTTAACTTATACTAAATAGATGAGCTAGGATGAGACCACTCCTTAGCACATCTTGGGGTGGGTGAGAAATATTAGAGAGCAGTTTCATTACCGCCAGTGGGGACTCCTAGCCATCTCCTGAATTCCAGGGCACTTGTCCACTGGTTTGTGATGCGCCAGCTTGCACCGTCCTGTCCCCTATCTGAACACACAGAGATGGGGAGGTCAGCTGCAGTGGGTGAGGACCTGCAGCCCCTGGAGGTGTAGGAAGAGGGCCACATGGGCTGATAGCAATGACTACGGTAGGTCCAGCCTGGAAAGCCAGGGCCTCTTCCCCCAGAAGGGCCCTATGCCAACCCAGCTTCTGCACAACTCATCTTTATTCAGCTGCCATTTGGAGCTGAGACGAGAAGCTGATTTATAGTCTTCTCTGGCCACGTTTCTGCCGTGTTTTATTGTTTTAATTGTACATATGAGAGGCGCTCAGAGTGCTCGCTTGCATTTCTGACAGCCCCAGACACCCAATGTTTATAACAGTTACTTACAAGCAGCCAGCGGCATCCCTGGCTGGGCAACTTGTTTTCTGTTACCACTTATTTATTGCCACCTCTACCTGAGGACTGGGGCCCACCACCCAGCAGACAGCCACAAGTGGAACTCTCCTGGAGTGGGCATGGGTGGGGCTCAAGGCACTGAGTGGAATGTGGTCAGGATCAGGGAACGAGCTGGTAGAGCAGCAGCCGTGATCTCCACGCCCCCCTCCACATGTGTCCCCTCGGTATGCCTTTGCTCAAGCTGTGTCCCCTGCTTAGAATCTTCTTTTTTTCTTCCCTCCTCTTCACCCTTCAAAGCCCAGGTAAAATCCGACTTCTTTTAAGTACATTACCTACTCTGGTGGTGAGCAGAGTTTCTAGAACCTTAGAAATCACATGGCTGACATGGACCTTGGAGGCCATATAATCCAATGTCCTAGGGTAAGAATACCCTTTACAGAATCCCTGATGGACAGACATCTAGCCTCTGTCAGTGCCCCTCAAGTGGTGAGTTGCTTAGTACCCCTAAAGTAGATACTGAGCCTGCCTTACACTAAGCCAAACTTACCTGCATAAAGAAATTTTCCATCAGCCCTGCCTGGTATGGCTCAGTGGATTGAGTGCCGGCCTGTGAACCAAAGGGTTGCTGGTTTGATTCCCAGTCAGAGCACATGCCTGGGTTGCAGGCCAGGTCCCCAGTGGGGGTCGCATGAGAGGCAACCACACACTGATGTTTCTCTTCCTCTCTTTCTCCCTCCCTTCCCTTCTCTCTAAAAATAAGTAAATAAAATCTTTTAAAAAAATTCTTCATCAAAGGTTCAAGAGAAAACTGAAATTCACTTGCTGAAGATCACACAGCTAGTGATGGCTTAGATGAACATGACTGCCTGGCGCTCTCCAGGATACCGTCATGCCCCTGAACATGCCACTCTGAGGGTTGGAGAGAATGGAGAGAACGAACAGCCAGGCCAACAAGGTTTCTACCCCAAACATTTCTGCACTGCCTACTCCAGCAAACCGACCCAGAAACACAAACACTGACAAGGGTGGAAGATACTGTGATGTGCTGAGCTGAGCAGGCTCCTTTTACTTTTTCTTTTTTTTTCCTCACTGTTCAAGGTTTATTTGGTGTTTTTAGTTTGTGTGATGCTTGGATAGTTGGCTGTGTTATTTATATGCAGACTTTTCTTTTTATGTTATATGGCAATGTACATGAATCTGATTCATATAGTACACAAAATAAGATCCTTAAGAACAGTTATGCACAAGACATGCAATACTGGATTTATACATTGGATCCCAGGATGTGAATGATTGGAGAAAAAAAAGTTGGACTAGGCACGCTGGTAAAGGAACCACAAGCTACGTAACACACAATGAACACACATCTAGTTTGAAGGGCAACTGCGGTGCGTGCAACACTGGCCGTGGTGTCTTTGAGGAGGCGGAACTGTTTCACACTAACCAGCTTCGGACCACACAAGGTAAGCACCATTTGGCATCAAGACAGAGATGCAGGGCTTTATGAACCATTACTATTTCTATCTTTAGGAAACTGATGTTTTTAGTCATACAGATCAGATAAAAGGGACAACATGCACAATCTCCAACTAAAATCCAGTTGTAGCTTCGACAGTGAGGTGGTACGACATTAGAAGACTTCACAATTGCAGCTCTTTCTGGATCCCCCAAAGTGTATCTGCACTCTTCTCCTAACGGGCCCCCCCTCAGGTGTCAGAGTCACCTTCACAACATCTGAGATTCCATTCTGCCCCAAGATGCAAGGAACACCAAGTAAGATGACTTCTTTTATTCCACAGAGACCCTTGATTGTGGTGGAAACTGGATGCACCTGCCTAAGATTCTTCATTATACTTTCTGCTAAATCTGCCTCAGATAGTCCAGTGGCCCAGGATGTGCAGTGTTTCAGTTCGACCGCCTCATACGCACTGCCAGCCACCTGTTTGTGAACTCTGCATCAGTGCCTAAGCCAGGGGGCAGAGTCTCAGGGAGAAACTGGCAACATTCACTCCACTCCACACATGCACTCTAGTCTCCGTGCTCCCCAAGGACCCACCCACGACAGCTTAATGGGTGAAGTGCCAGCCTTTTCCCCATTAGGTAACGGAACTGGGCTGAACCCAGATTGTAACCACTTCCAATAACATGGTTTTTGGGAAAGCCACTTATCTTCCAAGCCGTGTAGGTCAAGACATTGACTGGATTGGAAACATTAAGGAATCTGCAGTTGGGACTGTATTTTACATTAGGAATGATGAATTTAAAGATGTTCACGCTGGATCAAATTAAGATGGCTTTCTCCTTCTTGTTGACGTGCTCCAGCTGTGGTAATAACCAGCTTAGAATTTGCAGTCACATTATAGTCTTTGCCAGAGACAATTTTTGGTGTTCTAAGGAAAGGGCTACCATGTTGGATATCCATCATCTTTCTCTTTAATTTGTCCATGACATCAACAAGAGCAAGTTCATCTGCCAAGTCCTTCATTAAGATACTGATGGCACAGGCCATGCCAACAGCACCAACCCCAATGACTGTAATCTAATTCTGGGGGCTTTGTTCTTCCTTAAGAAGATTCATAATCAGCTGGTCCTTGAGAGTTGCCATATTGGACTTAGAACCAAAAGGGATTGGGTGTGCATGGCAGGAGGCATTGGTGGCACATGATGTTGGAACCGGACTGGGCCACAGCTGCTCCAGTACCAGGTTCCTTATTAAGGAGCAATGGCCATATGCAAAACAGAAGCATTTCATTAGAAATGGGGCAACCAGTTACAAAGTCTCAGCAAGGAGGGCACATAAGTTCCTTCCCTCTCCAGGCTGTGACCGTTTTGAGCTATTAGAGCAGATATACAGTCCCTTTGAGAGAATACAAGGCAACTTCTCCAATGCCCTTTGGTCTCCTTGTCAGAATCCTCTTTCCTCTTCATACCTTCAACAAGGATAAGTGAGGGACGTACCCTCTTACCCCCCCCCCCACCCCACTTACTTTAACTTCTTTCCTTAGGCAATTTCAATCACATTCAGTTTTAACTCCCAAGAAATGCCGGTGACTCCCAAATTCCTATCCCCTGCAGACTTCTCCTTTGAACTCCAGAACCACACATCCACTGTTTACCCAAATTGGAAATTGAGGTGTCACCATGGGGGCTTCCTTTTCCATCAATTCGCACAGTCTACTGAGAACTGAACCCCCCTAATATTTTTCTAACATCTATTTTCTCCATTCCCAAAGATCACCTTTAGAAATCACCATAAATGATAGGTGCATTTTGGGGCAGAGAAACATAGCTTCTCATCCAATTCCAAAACAGGGTACATCATCCCCTAAGGGTCAAGAGTCACTGCTAATCTCTCTCCTCCAATTGATCCACTGTCTTGTCAGAATGATCCATCTAAAATGCAAATGTAAACTGAGCATAATCCTACTTAAAATCCTTTGATGGCTTTCAGAAAACAGTGTGATTTCCCTAGAACTGCTTTACAAAGTCCTTCCCATGTGGAACCCCAATTCCCTCCCCACTCTTACTTCTTGCTATTCTTCTCAGCACTGTGGCAGGTAACACTGCCTCCTGTCACCTACCCACCCCATGTCTTTGTCTGGGTGGTGCCTTCTGCCTGGAAGAAGGTTCACCCCTCTTGGTCTGCTTGGTAACTTCTGACTCATCTTTAAGATCCAATTCAAAGTCACTTACCCTGGGACACTTCCCAGACACCAGCCTGCTGTGAGGAAGAGCTTATCACTAACTATATCAGCGTTACCTACATCCTTTGCACATCTACCTTTGCATTACCACTCGGCACTGTGGTGCCTTGTTCATAGATCTGTCTTAATTGACTAGGAGCACTGATGAGGGGCTAGACCATGTAAATTCATTTTTGTATTCCCAGCATCTGGCACAGTGCCTGTTACTCAGTAAATGCATGCTGAATTACAAATAAGTAAAACTAATAAGCAATTACAACTGTAGAACACTTTACAATTCACACATCACATACTTTACCTCTTGATCTGCACAATACTAATTAGGTAGACAAGGGACATATATTCCTGGGTTTTAGGGAAGTCTTGCCAAAGTCATAAACTACAACTTAACCATCTCCCTTTAGCACTTAGCACAGGCTGAGGCCCACAAAAATATCTGTTAGAAATCTGATGGACTTTGGTACTGACTCTATGCTCCAAAAGTGAAGAACTGTCCAACTTTACTGAGCATGTGACTTTCCTGTGAATTTGCCTAGATGCACTCTGAGCAGGGGGCTTGCACCTCTTGTTCTACTCTACCCTCCTCACACATTCTTATAATTCAGATAACTTCCTACAAAAAAAGCCAGTCCAATCCAAAGAAAAGAGAATAACAGGATTCTCTTGTTTCTGTCTATTTCATCAATGAGAATGATCAAGAGGTGGGTACTGTGTCTTGCATGCAGTAGGCAATCAATAAGTATTGGTTGGATGGATGAACTGATGAGATATCTCTAAGTGGAAAAAGAAAAGAAAAATATAGCTAAGAAAGAGTGAAAGGCTTAGTCTGCTAAGGGGAGAAGCAAGCCCTGAGATGATACTAAAGGACTGTCCCTCTCTAGCCACAGAGCCCATGAATTTGGAGAGCAGAACACATCCAAACTGATATACCAGGGGAAAGCAGATGAGCTGCCAAAAAACTATGGCACACAAAGGTAGTCTGGCATTTTTTTAAAGAAGTGCAGAGAGAGGAAGATCTTGCAAACTACAGAACAATGAGTTTATCAATGATTCCTGACAAAAATTTCTAAATTTTTTTTTTTAACAATTCTTAAATATTTAGGCACTAGTGTGGGTTCCCTAGGGAGGACATCAGACCTTGCTAGAATAATGTAGCATCCTTTTGGGAAAGGGTTCCTGGGCAGGAAAATATGACAAATGCTAAACATAATTTTATTTTAGCAAGAAAGCCGAGGAAAGCTCTTAAAATTTTGTGGACATGATAGAGAAACAAAGGATAGAAAAGAATTAAGTTTGGTAGATTTACAGTTGTAAATGTTGAATAGTGCTTCAAAACTGTCTTGATCATGTGCTGCACAGCTCTGCACTTCCACAGAACCCTTATGCACATTTAATCAAACACTAGCACGTGTCCTGACCACTGTGGCTCAGTTGGTTTGGGCACTGTCCCGCAAACTGAAAGGTCATCAGTTTGATTCCCAGTCAGGGCACATTCCTAGGTTTTGGGTTCAGTCCCTGGTTGGGGCGCATACAAGGCAACCAATCGATGTTTCTCTCTCACATCAATGTTTTTCTCCCTTTCTTTCTTCCTCCTTTCCCTTCTCTGTAAAAATAAATAATATCTTGAAAGAAAAAAGACTAGCATATAAAGTACATGATGGCAGGGATCCTGTCTAATTCAAGGGTCTACAACAGTAACTGC
>VMDR010001793.1:45128-111304 GCA_007922815.1 Macrotus californicus
AAAAAAAAAAAAAAGAAAAGGAAGGGATGAAGCAGGCACTGTTCCAGGCACTGTTGAGTTAGACAAGATCCCTGCCATTGTGCACTTTATGTGCTAATCTTTGACTCAAATGGAAGGAAGGAAGGAAGGAAGGAAGGAAGGAAGGGAGGAAGGGAGGAAAGAGGGAAGGGAGGAAGGGAGAGAGAGCAGGGAGAGAGGGAAGGAAGGATGATGGGAAGAAGTGAAGAAGAAAATATCTACAACAGGTACACTACAGACTATGGGTCAAATCCAGCCTGTTGTCTATTTTTGTAAACAGAGTGTCACTGGAAGCACATTCAACTGAGCACTGTCTATGGCTGCTTCTGCGCCACAATGGCCAAGCTCAGTAGTCACAACTGAGACTGAAGAGCTCACAAAGCTTAAAATGCTAATTATCTGTTTTTTTCCTGAAAAAGTGTGCTGACCACTGATCTAGAATATTGACTATAAGCCATCAACCTGGACAGAACTATTAGAACAGAAGGGCACAAAACTTGAACGCAGAGGGTAGAGATGGTGCAACAGCAGAGGTTGGATTATGTGGCTTCACAGCTCTGAGATTCTATGAAATCAAAAATGCTTACTGAGTCCTGCTAGGATCCTAAGAGCCGGTGAGAAGGCACTGAAATAATCCTTTCCCTTCTTCTTGGCCTCTCCTTCTCAGCAAATGCTCCTCCTTGCTTTTTGGCAAGAGCATCTGAATGGAAGACAGCTGAGGCAGGCAGCAAAGCTGTGTCTGAGTGAGAAGAGGACAGCTCAGAAGCTGAGTCCCCTCATATCAGGCTGCTAATATAGGGCAAGTTTGGTACTCGTGAAATTCTCTTGTTTGAAACATAAAGTTAACATAATTCCTCCAGTTCAGTGGGGACTCCAAGGAGGCATAGGTCATGGCCTGCACATGGACCTGTCAGCTGAGGAGGAAAGAAAACACATGGGCAGATGAGAGTTCAAATAACCATAAAAAAGGCTAAGATTTAGAGAGCATTCAAAACAGCAGCTGAAAGCATGTTGCAATTATTGCCAAGGGCAGGAAAGGCTTTGTGGAGGAATAGCTGCAGCAACGGAGCCTGAAAGAAGAAATGGCTTTAGAGACTCGAAGAGGGAAGGGCAATTCACACTGCATCGGGGCGGCAGCGCTCTGATCTCTTGACATGCCCCTCATGTTGCCAATTTGAGAAAACTTGCTGGAGCAGCAGCGACACCTCCACCTGCTGGGCTACCACACTCGCATCAGTCTGGCAGCCGCACTGCCAGCTCTTGCTCCCCTCGGCTGAACCTCCCTCCAGGTCAATGTTCTGACCCTCAGGCGGTCAGCATGGCTGTCAGTCCCCCTGGCCTCACTGCCAACCCCAAAGCAGACGCTGCTCAACTGCTCTGTTGCTAGAAACTGAAAGGAATCTCAGCCTCTGCAAGTGGTCCAGGATAATGGGCAGGAAGGAGGCCAGTCTAGAGAAACAAAGCTCAAATGTAAAATACTCATTTCTGTCTGCAGCCAAAGTAACCTGCCTCTTTCTCGGCCCCACTCTGACAAACTACTCACCAGAGGAAACACAGACTGACTTGCCCAGATAACCTCCAACAGACATGTGAGCAAGCCCTGGGAGAGGTGCACGCCGCCACTTTCTTTTGAAGAAGCCCAAACAACCACCTACACAACACCCTGGGTAGACGCTGATGACCATCCCATTTCATGAGCACAGACATGAAGGCACAGAGAAGGTCCACTCTTTGTCCTGGGTCACACAGTAAGTTGAAGGGCCAGTCCCAGGGATAGGATTGCATTTTACATATAAGGAGAGGAAAAAAGCAGTATTCAGAGTAGTGCTGAGGAGTTTCTGAGGTTGCGGAAACCAGTGAGGCTGCTTTCCAGTTCTGGGGCAGAGATGGGACAAGGTAAGTTTGCAGCAAGTCAAAGAGGCACAAATCCACACTCCATGCAGTTGCCTTAATTCTTTCATGGAAACCTGCTCCGCTGTCCTCTCATCTGTGGCTCCACAGGCTGAGGTGCTTTTGCGAGAACACCAGTGGGAAAGTTCTCCTCACCCTCACCCCATTCATGAAGTTAGGCCTCTAATTTATTCCCCAAGACTTCTTAAAAAAAAAAAAAAAAAAGAAAAGATTTTATTTATTTATTTGCAGAGAGGGGGAAGGGAGGGAAACATTAATGTGCGAGAGAAACATCAAACAGTTGGCTCTCTCACGCCTCCAACTGAGGACCTGGCCCACAACCCAGGCATGTGCCCTGACTGGGAATTAAACCAGGGACCTTTTGATTCACAAGCCGGCACTCAATCCACTGAGCCACACCAGCCAGGGCTATTCCCCAAGACTTCTGAAGTGACATAAATTATAGAAGCCCGAAGGGCTGCAAAGGGCATCTGTTCCATGAGTTCCCAGAGCATAAGGGACTTGCAGGTCTCTGAGTTGCTGGTAGAACTAGCACAGAGCAAGGCTGCCTGGAAGTCACAGGGAGTAGAGTGCTCAGAACAGCAGGGTAGCCCGCACTTACCTTCCAAAGAATGGATTCCCTGCTCCTTGGCGGTCTTGTAAACACTGCTGAAATCATCCCCAAGGTTTGGGTCAGCACCAGCAGCAAGCAGGACCTGCACCACACTTGAAGAAATCAGAAAGAGGTGTCAGAAGCAGGAAAGGCCCAGGAAGTAGACACCCAGATTCTGAAGCATGTTTGAGGACTGGATGTGCCTGTACTCAGGTGGTCTCATGGAAAGAACATTATCTCTGCAACTGTCAAAGGCAGGAGTAGAAAAGCTGGATCTGAAACTTCCTGGTTGAGAGGCTCTGGACAAGTATCTAAGACCTCTCTGAGGCTCAGTTTCCACAAGTATAAAAGACAAAGTGTTTATTCAACTATTATTTACACAATGCTATGTTCTAGTCACTGTTGCAGGTGCCAGGGTCTGTGCCCTCACGGAGCTTACAATCTTCTGGAAAGGACAACAATTTAGTGTGAAATTACAGTGAAGTGTGATAAAGACTATGATGAAAGAAGTACCATTTTCAGGGGGAAACAGAGGACATCAAGAAGGGCCTTCCAGTGGTATTTAAGGTACTGAAAACTTGAAGGCTGAATAGCCAGATCTGGGATGGTAAAGTGGGAGGACCCAATGCATTTACAAATCCTAGGGGCAAAAGAATACAGTGCTTCACCTGAAGAAAGCAGAGTTGGAGTCGAGTGCAAGGGGCAGACCAGTGGGAGATGAGGTAGGCCACTGAAGGGCTTAAAGGGGAAGTGACATGACTTTTCCTCCTCACTTCAAAAGATGCATATATTTTAAAAATGAAACTATACTGAAACATTAAATTAAAAAAGAAAGTCTCCCCTTATATCCATCTTCTAATCTAAGTTCCAATGGTAACCACTATTTATAGTTTGGTGTGTTTCCTTCCAAGCCTTTGCTTTTGGAAGAATTGCTCCAGTGGCTGCATGAAAATGGACTGGAGGGAGCAGGACTGGAGTCAGGAGCCTCCACACGGTTGTTGTAAGGTTATATTAAGTAAATTTATAAAGCACCGAGCACAGTGCTTGACCCAGGAAGTGTTCTGTATATGTTAGCTTCCCTTCTATTATGTAGTGTTCCTGCTAATGCTTTCTTTTTTCCTAATAAAAAAGGGCTCGTGTTCACTATAGAAAATTCAGAAATGTACAGTCTAGAAGAAAACATCCTTCCAGCTTTTCCTATGTATACATACTTTTTTTTTGCAAAATGGGATCATACATGAATGCTACATAAACATATATACACTCACACCTTCCATGTTTTAAATATTTGTCTATCACATTATTTTTTTAATTACTTTATTGTTGTTCAATTAGTTTGCATTTTCCCCCCACCCCAGCCAATTGTCTACCACATTATTTTAATGACTGCACAGTATTCCTCTGTATTCTTTACTTTACTTAGCCAATCCTGTAATGTAAAACAATTAGATTATTTTTTAAATATTTCAATAACACGTCTCTGATTATTTCCTTTGCATAAATTCCTAGGACATGAAGTTCAAGGTCAAAAGTATACACATTTTTAAGAGTTTTGATAAATATTACTAAATTCCCTTTCAGAAAGATTGTACCAATTTTTACTCTCACTAGCAAAGGATGAAGGAGAGTAACTGCTGTGCTTTCCTTTTACCAAAATAGTGTTGTTTTCTTTTTCATAATGTGTTAAGCTGATAAAACAGAAAATGAAATCACACTGCTGTCTCAAATTGCATTTCTCTGATTTCTAGTGAGGTTGGACTTATATTTTTTAATTTTTTAAAGTATATTTTATTGATTATGCTATTACAGTTGTCCCATTTTTTCCCTCCCCTTTATCCCTCTCTGTCCTGCATCTCCCCTCCCTCCAGCATTCCACCCCCTTAGTTCATGTCCATGAGTTGTACATATAAGTTCTTTGGCTTCTCCAATTCCTACACTATTCTTAACCTTCCCCTGTCTATTTTGTACCTACCAGTTATGCTTCTTATTCCCTGTACCTTCTCTCCCAGTCTCCCCCACCCACTTCCTGTTGATAACCCTCCACGTGGTCTCTATTTCTGTGATTCTGTTCTTGTTCTAGTTGGTTGCTTAGTTTGTTTTTATTTTTTAGGTTCAGTTGTTGATAGTTCAGAGTTTGTCATTTTATTGTTCATAGTTTTGATCATCTTCTTTTTCTTAGATAAGACCCTTTAACATTTCATGTAAGAATGGCTTGGTGATGATGAACTCCTTTATCTTGACCTTATCTGGGAAGCACTTTATCTGCCCTTCCATTCTAAATGATAGCTTGGCTGGATAAAGTAATCTTGGATGTAGGTCCTTGACTTTTATGACTTTGAATACTTCTTTCTAGTCCCTTCTTGCCTGTAAAGTTTCTTTTGAGAAATCAGCTGATAGTCTTATGGGAACTCCTTTGTGGGTAACTGTCTCCTTTTTTCTTACTGCTTTTAAGATTCTCTCCTTATCTTTAATCATGGGTAATTTAATTATGAGGTGCATTGGTGTGTTCCTCTTTGAGTCCAACTTCTTTGGGACTCTCTGAGCTTCCTGGACTTGTATGTCTCTGTCCTTCACCAGATTGGGTAAGTTTTCTTCCATTATTTTTTCAAATAAGTTTTCAATTTCTTGCTCTTCCTCTTTTCCTTCTGGCACCCCTATGATTCGGATGTTGGAACATTTAAAGTTGTCCCAGAGGTTCCTAAGTTTCTCCTCATTTTTTGGAATTGTTTCTTCATTCTGTTTCAGATGCATGTTTATTTCTTCCTTTTGTTCCAAATCGTTGATTTGAGTCCTGGTTTCCTTCCCCTCACTGTTGGTTTCCTGTATATTTTGCTTTATTTCTTTTGTATAGTCTTCACTTCTTCCTTTATTTTTTGGCTATACTCAATCAAGTCTGTGAGCATCCTGATTACCACTGTTTTGAATTCTGCATCTGATAGGTTAGCTACCTCCTCATCACTTAGTTATTTTTCTGGAGTTTTGATCTGTTCTTTCATTTGGACCATATTTCTTTGTCTTGGTGCACCTGTTACACTGTAAGGGGCGGAGCCATAGGTATTCACTATGGTGGGGCAACCCACTTTGCTGCGTTGTGGTGCTACACGTCAGAGAGGGAATAATGCCACTTGCTCAGCTCTTGCCCAACTTGCAAGAGACTAGCAGTGTCTCCCGTTGCCACAACCCCCATAGGTTTTAAGAGCCAGAGGTTCTGAGGCTTTATTTTACCCACATTGGAACCCTAGATTTCTCAGTCTGTCTCACTCCATAGTTGTTCCTCCTGGTTTAACAGCATGCAAACATGGGACTGTCCAGTTTGCGAGCACTGCCTTGATGTTTGTCCTCTTCATCTGGGCTGCCCTTCTCTGCCCGCCTACCAATCTGGATGAATGTTTCTTCTTTTACTCCTTGGTTGTCGGACTTTCATACAGTTCAATTTTCTGGCATTCCTGGTTGTTTTTGTTTTTAAATTGGTTGTTGCCTTCTTTTGGTTGTGCGAGGAGGTGAAGTCTATTTGCCTACATCGCCATCTTAGCCAGAACTCCTCTAATGAGGTTGGACTTTTAAAAAAAATATGTTTAACAGTCAGTTGAGTTTCTTTTTTCACAAATCCCTTACTCATGTCCTTTGTCCATTTTTTTCTTTGAATATGTTAATCTTCTGCCTAATGACCTTCAATACTGTTAATGCTTTTGAAGGTGTAAATGGCAAGAATTTTAAAAAAATTATTGTAACTGTTAAAAAGCCCAAGTACAGTCTTTTTGTTTTTCTCTGGTTAGTTTTTAATATTTGTAACCAGCAGTGTTGATGGATTCCCCTGTACCACTTGGTTTGAATTTCATTTCCTTCAACTCAATTATTGGCTCAATTATTTGCTGAGTGGATGAATGAATTTCAATAATACCCATACACACAAACATACAGTCGTCATCAGTAAGTCAAAGAACCAGAATCCATCTCCCACATAGTTGAAGTTCTTTCACATCTGATCTAACACAGTCAGGTGAGTCTCCTGTGTCTACTCACCTTACTTAAAAGGATCTCCTGGCGGGGAGCAGATAGCTGTCACAGGTAATTTATCCAAGATATGGACTAAGATCCCAAACAGAAATGAAAAGGGCCTCTAAGCAGCTAAAATCCATGTTTTAAAACCTATATATTTAATTCATAGCAGAGTCTGTCAGGTTCTCACAAGAGGGTACAAAAGGGTGATTATGGATGGGCAAACTAACTGAAGGTAGTGAGGAATAATATCTGATAAAAAGGCAGTGTGGTAGAGAGTTTCAGAACAATGACTTTAAAATCTGGGACAATCTAAGCATCAACGTGAATAATGACAGCTATGGATTATAACCATTGAATAAAATAAGATTCCATGAGTCTGTATTGAAAATAAATTAATAAGTCAAAAGGAAGAAGGGGAAACTCTTTCTTACTGTAGAATGACAAGTAATAAATGTAGAAGGAATGATAAAATTAGAAAATCATCATTTTGCAATGTCATAATTATCAGGGATAACAAGAGTATCTAGTTCACATGGCTATTAATGTATGTAAAGTACTTAGAACAACAAACATTAGTTATTATTTCTATGTACCTGATCCTGTGGTTAGGCTGTGGGGAAGTCAAGAGAAGTATGAACTGAGACACTTATATTGGGAAAACAGCATGCCATTTTATAATAAGCACAGTGAGACCTGGGTCCAAATCAAAGCTCTATCTACTGACTATGGTTTTGGACAACATAGTATACCTCTGAGACTCCATTTTCTTACCAGAATAATGGAGATAATGATGCCTCCCTTGCAGGTTATGAGATAAGTATGTAAAACTCCACAGTGCCTGACACAGAGAAGGAGTTCCACAACTATGAGCTCTTATCCCTTTGTCCATATAATCCTAGTGATAATAACATGAGTCTGGGCCAAAGTACACATCAGATTTGTACTTGATCACTTTTAGAACTCATGCTGGCATATTCCTACATTAAGAAGGCAGCTCTTCTATATTCTGAACAAGTTAGCTTGTTTTTAAAGTCTAAGAGAGAAGGGTTTGTCGATCTAAACTCAAAGGGACATAATTTGGTTAATCCTCAGCTGTTGTATCCAATCACTGTTCAATTATGTCCCCTTTCATGGCAGGCTGTCCCTCCAGGCAACTAGTGTCACTAACTATGGTACCTGGGCCTCTCTAGGTTCATGAGTATTGATTCTATCTGTCTAATTTGCAGGCTGCAAGACGTGTCCAAGCAACCAAGTATGCTGCCCTTGGCCCCAATGGGCAGACAGTGGTCTGGCAGGATGGGGAAAGGAGAATGACTAGGCTCAGCCCTGGGGCTGCTAAACCCATAAAGGGAATGGGCAATTCACTTCACAAACTTGAAGGCCAAAGAGGGCAAGCATCTAGGCTAGTGACTCATTCTGCAACCTCCGAGAAGATTCCTTCCACTTTTAATAAAAACTCAAAAGGCAGCAGCCCCACTGTGGGATATAGCTAGGACTAATGGAACCGTGGCTGCTCAGTGGCCAAGAACGGCATCAAACACCTTGCCAGATAGCTAACAGGCTTTTCACTTAACAGCCATCATGTATATTCAACTCAGAGCTCTGTGAGGATCAGGCCCTCCTTGGAGAAACCAGCCCGATCAGGCTGGAGGGCTCTATGACTATGGTTAGCTTTGGTGACCAAAATAACTTCATGGACCTGTGGGCTGACGCAGGACAGAAACAGAGTAGGAGACTAGCAGGTGAGAGAAAGCTAAGGCAAGGCTGGAAGTGCATAATCAAAACAGAACCAAGGGGCCAAAGACCATGAGGCAGAGAGTCAGAAGCCAAGTCAGATGGCAAGGACTAAAGGCTGAGGCAGAACAGTAGACCATAAATGAAGTAAGCAGCCAAAAACCAAGGAACACACTGGTACCAGAGGGCAAGGCAAAGAAACAGTAACTAGGAGCGGCAGTGAAGAGACTGAAAAATGAAGTGATTTCTGCCTCTCTGACATTTTTTTTGCTGAAGTAGAAACAAATCCCCAAATTTAGAACTGCTTTTGGGGAAGGTGACTTCCATGGGGAGATGGTGAGGTGGCATACCTGGCTGACAAGGGGAGAACAGGGTCAGCCCTAAAATCAGAATCTGACAGCACAACAGGAGGCAGGCACTACTATTCAAGGTGACTCACCAGAGGACAACTGTAGCCTGCCCTCGGTTCTGGTGGGGCATGCTAGCTGCCACTTTGTAGTTCAGGCACTGCTGCCTTAAATTTGAGTAGCTGGAACCAAATGGGCTGTGGTGTACAGGCTAGGCCTTCATAGTCTTAACAGCTGGATTGAAGTGGGGCAGAAGACACCGTGAAAAACATCTCCACTCAAAGTAACTGCACTGACTACTCCACATGTATTCACTGGGCAAAGGTTTAAGAATATTGGCAATTCTCCCAGCCAGCTCAGGATGCAGCCTCTGGTGGTCTGTGGAGAGATATGCCTATGAATGCCAACATCAACCTCAAAGGCTAGAGATAACCTCTAGATGCACTATTTCCACTACTACCTGGGGGAGTCAGAAAACGTTTGTAGCCCAAGAGAATGGGGGTTTGTCCTTTAGTGACCTGGCTCTAGGAGCAGCACTTGCCTTCCTGTGTGCCCATCACATTCTATCCTGTTCTTAGGTCTCCCCCAAGTGAACTGATGCACTAAAAGGACGGGCCTTGCAAGTAGTGAAGGTGAAGTTTGTGAGGGACAGCATCAAGCTGACAGACTGACAGAGGAGAGCAATAGGACAAAGCTAGCCATGCTGGTTAGGGGACAGGCAGGCCTGAAAATCTGGTGAATCAGAAATGTTCAGGTCTTGACAGTCGGCTGGAGGCAGACAGGAGAATGCAGGTCCAGAGCCCAAGACCTCAGCAAGTTACACGTGTGAGTGGGAATGGTAAGCTTCGATTCTGGCTAAGAGCTATTTTCTCTCTGCCCTGTTTCTACTGCCTGCTGGTACAAGCACCTATTTTCTCAAGGTACAGCATGTTGGCTAAGTAAGAGGAAGACAACAGTCTAATAATGAAAGCTCACATTCGTATATACTTCTTCATGCCAGGTGCTATTTTAAATACCATGTATATTCTGACGCATATAATCTTCACAACAACCCTATGAGGTACATTATACATAAAAAAAGCTGAGGCACTGAGGGGTTAAGTAACTTGTCCAAGATCATTCAGCTGTAAGGTACCCTGGGCAGCCCAGCTACAGGGTCCATGTCCTTATCACTCTGCTCTATTGCCCCTCACTTCCCAATATTGACTGCCAGGTCGTTAACTGTCTCTAGGAGCACTCTGTCTCAATTCAGTTTTCAGCAGCCCAACAGAAAAACGAGGCAAGGATATAAATAGTCAATTCCTACAGGAGGAAACAGACAAATGAGAAATATTATTAAGTATATGAAGAGATATCCTCAAGCTCATTTCTTATTAGAAAAATGCAGATTAAAATGCAGTATCACTTTAAATTCAACGTATTACCAAAAGTTATTTAGAAAGCTGAAAAATGCCAAGTGTACATGAGGACGTGGGGTTCTGAGACTCTTCATGCACCGTTCAGGGAGAGACTGGTGCGGCCATTCTGGAAGCCAATCTTATAATACTTTGTCAAATTGAAGTTCCTTACCCTATAACCCAGCACTTCTGCTCCTAAGTACAAATATCCCAGAGAAATTCTTACACAGGTCCATGAGCGGCAACACCAGACACTCACCACAGCGTCCTGGGCTAGTGGGGAGTTGTAGACAATCAAGTGTCCATCACTGGGGAATGGATACGTTAAATGTGGTACCACACTGTGAAACATGATGAAGCTGGGTATGTGTGCAGAAACATGGGCAAGTGATTTTAAAAAGGGGTGATTCCCTGTCTATCAGTCATTAATCGAATCTGACAATTTGTTCCAAAGGTTTATTCCTTCAGTCTTGCAACTGCAGAACTCCTGGTTCCTATGCCAACAATGATCATGGGGAAGGAAGAATTAAGGACCCAGTGAAAACAATGAACTCCCTGAGCACTAGGGAGTTCCTGCTCTTCCTGCTAGGAGTGGCCCCCTGCTTCACCTGGCTAGTCCTCATTCACCTGCAGGGCTCCTCAGTGATCCAGAAACCAACTCAACTGAGCCTTCGGTCTCCCAGCCTGGACCCGTGCCCACCCTCTTTTGTCTGCACAGAACCCAGCGTGCACCGCCACAGTGGCTGACCCTCATCACAGCGTATCGTCATTGCCTGTTTAGTTTTCTTTGCCTTTCTCGCCAGGTTACTAGGCAAGGGCCATGTCTCAACCCTCTTTCCCAGCTCCTTGATCAGTGCCTGGATCACTGTAAGTGGTCTATAGATGTTTTCTGAATGAGTGCATGAATAAATGAATAAAGGAAGAATAAATAAATCATTAACTTATTTGGTGGGAGATGGGGAAGAAAGGTGGAAGGCAACCATCTCAACCCTACCCAGTCCTCTCCCACCAAAAGAGGCCATAGGCAGTTCAGCTGTGGAGAACCTCCATACTCCTCTCCCAAGCATCAGCCCGTTCCTGGGCTACAGGCAGTTCCCAGAGAAAGCTGAGAACACGAACGCGATGTGGCCCCTGCACTGCAGTTCCTGGGACTCACGAAAACTCCCTTTGAAGCCACAGCTCCCATGAGGCCCGTTTTAACTGGCCGATCAGTTGTAATCAGACTGGAGGTGGGAGCACATGTAGGAAGGTTGGCTCGCACTGACCTTGATGAGCTCCCACTTCTGGGGCAGTGGGATATCACAGTGCATGGGAAGACAGTTATGTTGATTGATGTTAAGGTTTTCTGCTCTCAGTGGCCAGAGGAGCTTGGGGTCGTCACACTGTTTATGAAAGAGTGAGGAAGTCTATGGTGTGAGCTGAGGCCTATGCTGGGCGAGGCGCATGTCAAAGATGGCTGGTGAGCAGCTGGAGTTGGTGAAGCTGGGCAGTGATCCCCGCTCCAGGTCATCCCCACACAAAGTGGGGACCCCTTCTCCCTCTACCCTCCACATCCAAAGCACAGGGTCACTGTGATGAGTATCACGTGTCCCAAAGAGAAGACAAAGAGTTGACCTTTGTATTCTCAACCCAATCCACACCTCAATGAGGAGAGGAAGCAAAGAGGTCACAGCTCAGGAGGTTTGCTGGAAAGTCAAATGAGCTGTGTCTCATTTGGTCTACTGGCTGGTCAGGAAAGCAGAGCGGCCAGACCAAAGGTAAATGGCATCTATTACATCTAGAGATCCGGTGGCATGGGGGCATGAGCTGGGGGTGAAGAGGGAAGGAAAAAGAGTTTTCTTTTTAAAGCCAGCTTCCTTAGGCAACTACAGATTATGGTGGAAAGCCTGGTATCTGTGTAGATAAAGTAGCCACAGTGTGTTAAGCACTTACACTCACTATTTCAGATCCATAGAACCACCTGCAGTGAGGTACTAGTCTCATTTTGTAAGTGAATAAACTGAGGCTCAGCAAGACAATATGAGTTGCCCATGTGTGCACATTAAATAAGCACAGGAACTAAGATCCAAATTCAAGTCTGTCTGGGGCCCAACCTACTGCACATTCCCCTAAACAACACTGGTTCTCATCCATTCAATCACCCATTAGTCTGTCATGCTATCTCTTAGTTACTGAGCCTCTGCTATGCACAAGGAACAGCAACATTTTCAGATGGTAGCTAAAGTACAGCAGATCATAGTGGCTAGCTGGGGTGAGAAGTCCAGTTCAGATGGAGAAGGATCAACATCAACGGCAGGCCCAGGGAGGATGAGATAATTTGGGGCAAGGCTCAGAAAGGCATGGCGCATTAAGCAGAAGGCCATGGAATCAAGACCACCCATCACAAGATTTACAGGACAACCCCAATTTCACTTCCTTAGCCTCTTCCTAAATGCCCTTCCATGTCTTTCAGTCTGTGGTGCATAATACATGGCCACCACACCTATGGGCCGATATGGTGAAGCCTGGTTGTTAGGGATTCTCACCACAGTATGGGCCCAGACCAGGCTCTCTCTAGGCAAATGATCCATGAGTATAATGGGGCCGCTTTATCTCTTAAACTTTGAACAAAAATAACAATAAGACCACCCAATGCTGAGATAAGGGCTATCATTATTCACATTTTGCAGATGAGGAAACTGAGCTAGCAAGTGGTAGAACTAGGTTTTAACCTCAGGCAGTCTCCTTTCAGAGCCCTTGTTACTTATGACAGGGTCCGGCAGAAGTAACGCCACTGAATGTGGTTGGTAGGTACGTGAATGTCCCGCACAAAATAGGCAGCAATTTGAACATTTCACCTAAAATGTTATATGGTGTGCTTGAGTGATACTGTTATGTTACAGAATTATGTTTATGATTTTGTAATAAAAGATTTTTATGTAATAAAAAGGGGCATTATTTGTGCCAGACCCTGTGTGTCACACACAACTAGATGATGTGGTCCCCAAAGCCGGGGCTGTGCCTGACTATCTGTCTCCTCACACACAGGGCCTAGTACCGGCCAGTAAATAGTTGCTGAATCAATTCACTGCTGGGGCCTTAACACTGCACTGTGAATACACACACTGAGTTTCCTGTCAGCTCCCGGGCTTTATTTGCTAGTATTGCTAAGCTGGGTCTCTCAGTGTGAATTTTAGAGTTGGTTCTTGGTTTCAACTGTAGACTAAAACACTCATCTCTGTTAATTTTTACCACCACAGATTTAACCACTGTTCTAGTCCACTGACTTCTTTTTTCACATCCCCGATTCTTTAACCCAACATAACTGCTACCTCTTAAGCATCATTTAATCTGCTAATTTGATAGGCATTTAACCATGGTCTCATGGAATCAGTGATATAACTACTGAATAGGACAGAGCCCCATGGCTCTGATGTCTTTAAAGAAGTACAGGGGTGGACCATATCACAGTCCCTAGAAATGAAACACCCCTCCCCAAGCAGCTGAAATGATTGAGCACTGGATGCTTTCCTGGTCCCAAATGATACTCACCATGGAGACAGCACTGAACACAGAACCCCAAGACAGGATACAGCATTGGAGAAGGGGGCGCACCCTGAGACTGTCATGTTAGGCAAATGAGCTGGCACTGCTTTCCAGAGAGCAGTGTCTTGAGTTGCCTGAGGTCAAAGCATGTGCCTGCCAAACTAGAATCGGGTGCATGTTGGAATTAGAATATCATTACTACGAAACAGGATTATCTTGAGCAACGATTCCAAATGGGATTAGAAATGACTCTTTGTTACTCAGAGATAATCAGCCACAGCAGCAGCGGTGGGTGGGAGAAATGTCAAGCTCGGCACACTTTTCTGGGGGGCATGGTGCTGGCACTCTGGGCACCTGGCCAGCACCCTCACCCACCCTTCCCTGCTGGGAAATACTGGGCACTGTCCTGCACTGGGCAGGTGGCCACCTGGGACAAGAGCCAGTGCTCATCAAAGCGCCCTGCTCTGGGTCCCATGTTCTAGGCCTAGCTTCTCAGATAAAGAGGGCTGGAAAAAGAATCTCCAAAGTCTTCCTGCGGTGATGATAATGATGATGATGATAACAACAATAATAATAGTAATAATAATAATTTATAATTTATAAATTAATAATAGTTTATAATTATTATTACTATTATTATTGGTAGAAGGACTACCACTACTACTACACTACTGCTCACTAAAGTAGCAAACCCTTATCAAGTGAGTACTATATGGCAAGCACTGTTCTGACCACTTGACATGTATTCACACATTTACCCATCAAAATAGCCTTTTGCAGTAATCTGCTTATTATCTCCATTTTATGATTGAATAAACAATCACAGATACAGAAAAGAATATGCCAAGGTACAGAACTAGTAAGAGGAAGAGCTCGGATTTGAACCCAGGTAATCTGGCTCCAGAGCGCACCACATGCTGGACTGCCACAGCCTGAGGGGATCGCGGTCGATGTTGGTTGGGGAAGGCCTTTCCTTCACACTCTCTGGTCTCCAGACCCTGCCAGTTCTTCCACTAGCGCTAGCAGATTCCTACTTTTTTATCTTTGTGAACCTACACTTACAATGGCCCAATTTCCAGAAATGCTGTCCTTACCCTCTACCTTTAATAATCAAAATCGTGTCCATCTTTCAAGACCCACTCATGTGCAAGGGCCTCCTTTCATGATCTCCCCTTGACACTCTAGGTGGTTTTCTCTGGAATATGAACTACATTCTGCCTCATTTAAAGTGAGACTTGTTTTATCCCTGTTCTGTCAGCTTTTTGGGACAAGGTCTGTCTGCGTTTGTATTTCTCATAATCTTCCAACACATAGCTGTTCATTAAGAAACTGTGACTGAGATGACTTGGCTCCTGGTCCCAGCACCCCTTGGCCCATCCCATGGCCTAACTCCCTGCCCCTTCCCTCCAAAGGCAGTGTAGACCAGTGAAAAAGATAAGGGCTTGGGGTTTAGAGACCTGGGTTCAAATGCTGGCTCTTTCCTTCATTTATTAGACAATCTTGGGTATCTCTGAGCTTCATTTCCCTGTCTGTAAAATAGGGATCATAATCCCTCTCTTTTAGGGTTGCAGTGAGGAACAGAGCCAACATGGGAAGTGACCAACAATGGGCCTGGAGCTCGGAAGCATCCCATCAACCACAGCCATCATTATTACTACCATCAGGTAATCAGACAGGCCAAAACCCAGCCTCCTCAGGCTGAAGGAAGCCCCACTCTGCAGCACGCAGCCAGGTCAAAAGTAGGCTGGGGACCCTGGGAAGAAGCTGTAGGCCTCTAAGGCAGGAGAAGCCTCCATGTGGTCAGGGCCCCTAAGAACCAGCACTGAAACACAGGTGCATGGGTGCTCTACCTGCTTTGTCTCTGGCTGGCAGCAAGGAATGAGAGCCTCCCAGGGAGACTGCCCCTGGACCAGCTGCAAGAGCAACATCAGCTCTTTGCTCTAAGAACACCTGTGGAGTTATCAGCCCCACAAAGAAAGGCCTGTAAAACCTCTTCCGCAGGATAGCAGTCCGGCTTGGGATGCTGGTTTCTTAAAGATAGGGTTTAATGCCCTCCTCTCCTTAGTAAGGTGGAGGGAAAATAAGCAAATGCTAAAAATAAATGACTGCTGTGAGAGGGAATTAAATGGTCTTCAGCCAAGGATGGCGGCATTTTAAAATTAACAAAGCCCAGGTACCACATCCAGGAAGGCCTTGGCAAATGCGTGTTATCCACTCATTAGCTCAGCTCCTCAGGGACTCTGGCCAAGCAGGGAAGGCAGTGCCGGGAAGCAGTCCTTCCGATGCTGATGAAATGCACTCCGGGAGAAACGACAGAGGAGGGAGGGAGACTCTTGTGGGGAATTTCAAACAGTTCTCCTGGAACTTTGTGCTCTGCCTCACGGTCTCACTTTCTCTGGGGCAGGGACTTTCAAAGCTACCAGCAAGCCCAAGCAGACTGAAATCTGAATCTCTCATCACCACCCCATTCTTTCGGGATGTTTGGTGTCTGAAGCACCACAGTGGCCACAGTATTTGGGCAGTCTCCCTGCTTGGCAGTCCAGGGACAAAGGAACCCAAGTACGACGTGGGATGGGAGGCAAACTCCCAGCCCTGTACCCTGCACTTTCTCCATTCTATAAAGAATCATATGACACTGTGAATTTATATGTGCCTACTCTATACCACGTGTATAGAGAATTTACCATTATTCATCAGTAATTATACTTCATGACACCAAGAACCATGAATTCACAAATCTTCATTCTTTCTTAGCAATCAGAATATACAGTACTCTAATGTGAGATACCATCAACAATAAGAATTCAAAACATTCCAGGTGATCCTAAGCAACAGAATTCATTTTGACACTACAACAGGAATTCTCAGTACGCCATTAGTAACAATTAATAATGAAAATTAAAGAGGGATGATGACCTTTCAAAAAGTTTTTTATAAGTCATTTAAGTATCAATTATGCACAGTAAAATTCACCCTTTTAAGATGCACAATTTGATGAGCTTTGATTGTATAGTCAAAATCATGATCAAGATTTAGAATATTTCTGTCACCCCAAAAGCTCCTTTGATCCCTTCCTCCCACTCCTAAACTCTAGCAGCCACTAACCTAATTTCTGTCCCTACACTACTGCTTTTTCCAGACTGTTATATAAATGGAATTATACAGTAGGTAGCTGTTTGTGCCTGGCTGTAACTTAGCATAAGGCTTTTAAGATTCATCCATGTATGAGTAGTCTTTTTTTATTGCTGCATGGTGGTCCACTGTATGGATATACCATCATCTGTTTGCTCACCAGCTGATGGACATTTGAGTGATTTCTAGTTTTTGGTGATTTTGAATAAAACTCTTTTAAATATTTACATACAGGTCTTTTTCCAGATGTAAGCTTTTATTTCTTGTGGGCAAATACCTAGGAGTTGGTATTATTGGGTTGTATAGTGAATATGTTTTACCTTTACAAGAAGCTGCCAAAGTGTTTTCCAAAGTGGCTATACCAACATGCACCCCTACGGCAATAACGACAATTATTCTGTAACTCCGTCAGCACTTTGTATTGTAAGTTTTTCTAAATTTTAGCCATTGTAGTTAATAGATATGTAGTGGTATCTCATTATGATTTTAATTTACATTCCGATAAATGACTCACGCTGAGTATCTTTTCATGTGCTTATCTACTATCCATCTCTTTTTTGGTAGTATCTGCTTTGATCTTTGGCCCACTTTTTAAAAATTAAGTTGTTTGTCCTTTCCTTATTGATTTATAGAGTTCTTTAGATCTTCTGGCTACTATTCCTTTATCAGACATGTGTTTTGACAGCTTCTTTTTTGAGGAATTAGAAATTATAAGGATCTAAATCATACTGCTTTTCTTTTAAACCACTATCCTCTGCACAAACACTGATGAAGGTAACCACTGATGAGAGACTTAAATTTTCAATTTACAAATACCTTAGTGTGATTAGAGAGAAATCAAGCAGTATTTGGTACCTGCTAAAATTCGTAAGGCTATTTTTACCTCCACTGTAAGCACCCAACCAACACTAGGCTTTAAGGGAAGCTACATCTGGAGAAATGGCTGTCCTATAAACAGCTTTTGGCCCCCCAGACTCTGCATCTCCCAAAGCCCTGTTCTGGTCCACCAGGCTCCTGGAATGGTCAACAGTCGTCACACTCCATTGCTGGCCATTGTCCATTGGGAAAGGTAGGAGGCTCCAAATCCATCCCTCAGTGAAAGAGCAAACAGTGGGGCCTGTGGCCGCTTGGACATCAAAGTTGAGCAAACAGGCCTGGCAGGCCCTGCCTCTCCGCCTATGTATCCTGAAAATGCCATATGAAGGAGCTTCCCTGAGGGGGGTCACGACTTTCAGCTTGTCATAGCACACATCAAAGTTTGCACCACACACGAACTGAGTGCATGGGTTCGAATCAAGTCGCCCAAGAGCGGATACTCAGCCATTGTGTTCAGTTTTAATCCTGTGTTTTCTCAAGTAATTAAGCCTTCTTGCTTATGAACTTGTGACTAAGTAAAGCATCACTGAGAGGTTGTAACATCAAAGTGCCTTCTACCGTCTGTCCGTGTTTGGTAAAATTGGATTTCTTTCCCTTCTTGAAGAAAAACTAATTGAATTTAGCCAAAGGCTGGGTATATTTGCACGAGCCAGTGAAGGCTATGCTAAGTCACAGTGATCATCCTAGGACCCTGTGCCTTAGCCTTTAGCTGGACTGGGTCAGAGCACAACCCAGAATGAGGCACCCACATTCTGGCTAAACAAGTGCCTGTGGCATGAGGCTTAATGGAGGGCTCACTGTGGAGAGGGGGACAGCCTCCAGTAACTGCTCCTCAAGTCAAGACTACACCCCAGCTGTTACGAGAACTAGCAAAAGCATTTTCTTAGTAGAATGTTGGCTAATCTTTGGCAGAAAGGCTACTGAAGACAATGGTTACCACATCACTCAAGTCCTTGATATCAGCAGTCTAAGTAAGCTTCTTAAGGCAAAGGCCGCGATGCTTATTATCTGTATCTCCTCATAGCCTGGCGCATCAGCACCTGACACAGTAGTTTGAAAAATGTTTGCTGGCCGCATGAAATGATAATATGAAAGAATGTCAGAACAAGGTTCCTCTCTCCTGAAGAAACAAAACTCAGTATCCCTTGTTTGCCATGCTCACTAGGAAATTTCAATCTAACTTAATATTTCATTTTACTAATTACCTGACTTACAGTGAGTGTAGCATGGTCCCATTTATGTGAAGTTACACACACACACACACACACACACACACACACACAACAATCGGTCTCTAGATAGAGGGATTCAGTTCCCTGCTACTTTTTTCTCTATATTATTTTTATAAAAACAATAAACCTATTTTTGGAAAAGAAAATCTCTGGTTCAATCCTGATATAATTATCTTTCCTTTTACCAATATGATTTCTGATCTTCATCCAACTTTAACTCTCCTGTGTACATTTATATTTGTATTTTAATTTACGTCACCTCAAACCCTTTTTGGAAATAAAAGGAAGATATAAATTATGAATTAAGTTCTCATACAGACTTTAAAAATTTTTGTTCTATAGCACCATATTTCCTATTCAAAATTAAAATAGTACTATGTTTACTCTTCAAAATTAAATAATAAATACATACATAAATAAAAGTTCACATGAAGTTAGTCTCCTTAAAAATAGAGACTATTTTGTTCTGTGTCCCCAAGGACCTAACACATTAAGCAAGTGCTCACCAAAGGCAACTGAGGGGAAATGATCGGGCTACTCTCAGGACCTCTCCTTCGATCTTTGACTGCCAGCGTCTAGAGGAGACGAAGGTTCTCTGCTTTGAGCCTTGAATCAAGCGGTGCTAATCCCTCTACCTTTCCTACATCCAAATCCAGTTAAAAGGTGGTGGCATTTCAGGCCTGGCCAATGTGATGCCAGAGGGTTTGGTGGATGATGAGAATCGGTACACTTCTCATAAGGAGAAACTTCCTGGCAGACTGCGCTGGGATGGATGTGGTAACTCTTCGGGGCTGCTCCGAGGGCATCTTATCCACGGGCCTGCTCACCCTGACTTAGGTACTCCTGAGACTCCCTGTTACCAGAGTCTACTTTTCCTTTTTCCATAGCACTTCTTACCTTCTTATGTTATGTAGATTTCCTTTTTACCAGATTCTACTTTTCCTTTTCCCCCCCATAGTACGTTTTACCTTCTAATACATTATATAGTTTACTTAGTTTGTGGTTTACTATATATTTTTTAAAGATTTTATTTATTTAGAGAGAGGGAAAGGAAAGGAGAAAGAGAGGGAGAGAAACATCAATGTGTAGTTGCCTCTTGCACGCCCCCTACTTGGGATCTGGCCCACAACCCAGGCATGTGCCCTGACTGGGAATCAAATTGGCAACCCTTTGGTTTACAGGCTGGCACTCAGTCCACTGAGCCACACCGGCCAAGGCCTGTTTACTGTATTTGTTTATTGTGTGTCTCTGCCTCTCTCTACTTAGGGGCCACCATCTGTATAGAAATAAGCTCTGTGAGGGTGGGGATCTTTGTTAAGAACAGTGCCTGGCAAACAGTAGGTGCCCCCCACCCCGCCAACTGGTGATGTGAACAAATACACCAAACTGAGCGTATGCTATTTTCACTCAAAGTCTGTTTTCCCTGGGTACTTGAAGAAAGAGGAGGACACAAAATGGATGCTTAATACATCAATAATTAGTCCTAGGAAGCAAAGCAAATAAATTCAAGCCAACACTCTCACTTTGCTCAACAAGCATCACTGATTTGCTAATGGCTCTGAATAAAGACAGGCAATCAGTTAAACCAACAACTCATTAGATTCAGAAAGCTATCTGTTCACTGATTGGCAGGACTCTTAAGTATAGTGTTATTTCCACTTGTCTCAATACTGAAAATACACTACACATAAGTGTACCCTCCCCCACCCCCTTTTCTCAACCGCTGGTGGTCTCTTGCAGATGGAGACACCTGTAAGCTGGGAAAGAAGACTGGTGGGTAGGGTAGAAGTGGTGGTGGGTAGATTATCAGCGGTAGAATGAACATGTACACTTGAGAACAGAGAGGTCTAATGTGAGCAGCAGAGAATAACTTACCATTTGTAACCTGTAGCATGTATGTTATCTCATTTCATTCTCACAAGCACACAGAGAGAATCCACTCTGCTGCCAAACTCAGTCCTCTTATACCCCTGCTTTGAAAACATCCTGTCGACACCGCTCTGACATCATTGACTTCACTACACTCTCTCTACCTGCCTTTCTTTTCCACATTAGGCCACAAGCTCCCAAGGTCTCTCATTCCCCAATGATTAGCATAAAGCCTGGCTCAGAGTAAATATTTACCAAATGTTTGTAGAAATAATTAATTTTAGGTGGAGAAATGGTGTCCAAAGAATTCTGAAACTCAACTAAGGGTCAGAACCAGGACTAGACTCTAGGTCTCTCAACTACAAAGTCCATTTACATCAATTTTTTCTTGTAAAGACTAAGTGCTTGCCCCTGGCTGGGTAGCTCAGTTGGTCAGAACGTCGTCCCAACACACCAAGGTTGCAGGTGTGATCTCCGGTCAGGGCACATACAAGAAGCAACCAATGAATGCATAAATAACTGGAACAACAAACTGATGTTTCTCTCTTTCTCTGTCTTCTCTCTCTCCCTTCTTCTCTCTCTGTACAATCAGTAAGTAAAATTAAAAAAAAACACTAAATGCTAGGAGCTAAAGAGGCAAATAAGGAAATGGAGTGCTGAGAACAAGTTCAGGACAGAAGAGCAGAGAAGAGAGACTTATCTCAAGTACAGCTAAGTCTCTCAGGCAGTCTGAGGCAGTGCCACCCCTGTATTATAAAATCCCTGTATAAAATCCCTGTCGGTGTCCATCACATTTATGACCCTTTCAAAGGTGGCTAAGACTGGCAGATAAAGCCTTGAAAATCTGCTTGAAGGGAAAATTTAAATTGGTACATCCTGCTATCAATTTCAGTGGCTACTACTAAAGTATCCAGTCTGTTTTCTTTGAATGCATTTCTTTTTGCTCGTATTTAGTCAATTCTTTTGCACAATCACAGCATCCAGCACTAGCCTGGGATCTGGCAGAGGGAGGCAGCAGTAAAACACATAAATTTTGTAGGCAGCCAGACCAGGTCCTAAATTCTGTCTGTGTGTGACCTTAGACAAATCACTTTATCTCGTTGGTCGTCAGTTTTCTCACCTGCAAAGTGAGAATAATAACATGTATGTTGTGGGTGGTTGTGAGAATTAGCAATAACTCTTACACGAAGTGGACTACTTGGATTGTTATATAACAGTTATACCCTAAGGGACGGGCAACCAGCTAGCAAAATAGCAGGGCCTCCACTGGGAGAGCAGGAATGTTCTTACCTCCCCTTATTCCCATCAGAACCTCCAAAGAAATAGCCCAGAGGAGCCCTTGCTGGGGACAATGACTGCAGACTTCTCAATGCACATGGATGGTGGATAATGAAAACATGAAGATAACTCACACAAGTACACTTAATCACTAAGACAGGCTTTCAAACATTTTACTGCTTCAATAATTCAAATGACTTGCCTAAGGTCACAAAGCCAATGAATGATGGAGCTGAGATCCAAAGCTACATCCCTCCCTGCATCTCCTATACTTTCCCTTGCACTGGGTATAGACAAGTACCTTAGGCTGAGTTTTTCTCCCTGCTTCTGGAGAAGACAGTAGGGTGACAGGCAAGGGCGGGAGAGGATTCAGGAATGAGATCTGAAGAGATCTGGCTACAGGAGCCCTGTGTGGAAGGAGATCTCTCACCTGTAGTTTCGGCTGATGGCTGCCACCATAAGTGCTGTCCAGCCAAGCTTGTGCCTTGCATTGACATCTGCACCATCCGCCAACAGCCTAGAAGACAGAGGAATATGTTCAGTGTAGAGCCTATCACGGACCTAAGGGTGGAAGAACTGAGACAGTTAACAAACTGTGGGGCTGGATGACCCTGGACAGAAGTAAAGGCCTTTGAGAACTAAACACCCAACCCAGCATCTCTGGCCAGTCTCCCCAACCCCAGGCTTCCCCTACTTCTCTCCCTCCTTCTCTTAAATGAGTCTGCCCCTTACTCTGACCCTCCTGGCCTTGTGAGGAAAAAATGTGCCTTCCCAACCTAATTACCCTGACACTCTTACTCCCTCAGTCCAGAATGCTCCTGCCTCTGCTGCCTGTTCTAATCCCACTTTCGTGCCATGGGATACAATGCTGGTTTGAGGAGTCGCCCTGAGAAGGCTTCCTTGACTTATCCAGTCCAGAGATCTCTCTTCCTTCCTTAGAATTTCCCTGTTCTTAGCACCAAATGCCCAGGGACACTTTTTTTTTAGATTTTTTATTGATCTACTTTCAGAGAGAAGGGAGGGGAGGGAGGAAGAATGTGAGAGAAACATTGCTAGGTTGCCTCTCGCACCTGGTCTACAACCCAGGCATGTGCCTCAACCCGGAACCTAACTGGTGACCCTTCATTTTGCTGGCCAGCACTTAATTCACTGAGGCACACCAGCCAGGGCCCAGGGACACTTCTTATCTAGGTAGTTCCTGCTCTTTAAAAGGATCACTTTCTTCAAGTTTATCTGTATGGCGGCTCTTTGAAAACTGGAAATCTTCTAGTGCAGGGAAAGATGGAAACAATGTTAGAAATGCTAAATTGGGTCTCTACCAGAGGCCACATGAGCCTATTTGACTCTCTACGCCACTGCCTAGCATGCTGCAGGGGTGCAATAGTTGTGGGATAGATGAACAAAGACAGGGTTTTAAGATACCACTAAAAGCCTGAATTCTGGGTCCTGGAAGAGGGCCCAACAATGTGGAAGTGAATAGGGAGAAGAGGAGCAAACAGAATGAACTCTTACTCAGCACCTACTACAAGCAGAAACTACTCTCAGAACTTCACGTACACGCTCTCATCTACTCTTTGTATAAGCTTAAGGAGCTGACACTAACTTCTTTTCACGGATGAAGTAACAGCCTCAGTGAGGTGAAATGATGTGCTGAAGGTCACAAAACCAGTAAAGAGGCAATACAGGGACTCGAACCCAGGTGGGTAACAGCTCTACAGCCTGAATCCTTCTCACCTTATCATCCTTCCTCTAGGCTAAACCTGGTTCCACGTCACATGGAAGACAAAAGACTACACTGACTTCAGCAATTCCACAGTATGTGCTGGGTCCTGGGCTAGACTCTAGGATGGGAGTGAGGAGAATGCACGAGGTCTGCCCTAGGGAAGTATATAATTTGGTTGTGGGGAAGGACTCGGGAAAGTAGGAGCCAAAGCCTGTAGTGTCTGGCTTCCCACCAGAAATGCTATAGAAGGCCAAGAAAGGGGGAGACCAAAAGTCAAGAGTGATTAGTGATTGTTCAGACAGAAGAGAGGCCATCTGCCTGAACAAACGAGGTCTGCTTATGAGGAGTGGGGGCGGGGTGTTTGGGGGAACTGGGAGGGCGTCTACTCTTCAGTGGGTTCTAGATGAAAGGGCACTGGCAGAAAGTCCAGAGGCTTGGGGATGAGCCCTAGTGCCATTCTTATGTAGTAAATGCTCCTCTGGACCAGGCCAAATAAAACCTCTGTGTTGTTTAATAAGTAAGCAGGTGACTGAGGTTTGGGAGGATGAAAAGACACAAAGCCTGAGGGGAAAACAGACCAGCGAGCACATACCTGTATGTTGGATGAGTGCCCACTGAGGGAACCTAACCCAGTTTTAGCGACCCAGAGGTCTCTCTGAGAAGGTGATAACAGAGAGCTAGCCAGAAGAAAAGGGGGCGAGGGAGGGGCAGGGGTGTTCAGGCAGAGGAGAAGCCTCTCTTCCAGAGAAGACAGCATGGGGTATATGAGGACCTGAAAGAGGTTTGGCATGGGTGGGGCACAAAGTGTAAGGGGATAGTGTCAGGAGCAGAGGCTGGGAAACCCTCATCTCTCATGTCGAGTCTGGAGGGTTTCTTCTGGGCCTCTTCCCATGCACACCGTTAAGCTTCTTTTATGCAGGAACAATTCTGCATGGCCAAGAATGTTAAAGAAGCTAAAAAACCTGGAGATGAATTTTCTGAGACCAAAAAAAAATCGCTTTTTGCACAAAATCTCCTTCCTAATTTACACACCTTCCCTTGTTTGCAGGCCAAGTGGTGCTGTGGAGAGCACAGGGTTCTGAGAGCTAACAGACCAGAGTCTTGACCCTAACCATGATTTGGACAGATGGCCTCACTTCTCCGATCCTCATCCCGAAGACTAGAATATCAGGACCAAAATCAAAGAGGTTCGTGAAGGGAAAGGCTGGAACTGTGTCTCGAAGAAGGGGAACAGTTTAGAGACCAGGGAGGAAATGTAAGGCCCTGAAGACAAAAGGAGTAGGGCACTGTTCAGAAGCAGGGAAGCAATGGGAAGGTGTGTTCAAGACCAGGCAGATCCATCTGGGTGACAGTTTGCAGCAGAGGAACACCTGCCGAGGTGTGCCAGGCCTACAACAGGGCCTCAAAGCCCAAGCCAGGAGGCCAAGCCAGTGGGCGTTAACTGTTTTTGAGCCATGTGCTTCTTTAATAAGAGTATGATCTTAAAGCTGATGCCTCTCTCCAAAAAAGTACACAGGAGCACACATTCCTACCCCACTCCATTTTTTTTTTGTTTTTACATACAATGCCCAGGGGTTTACAGGCCCTCATGAAATTAACAGTGGACCCTAGGTTACAAACCCCATCTGAAGAGTTGACAAATGCCTGGCATGTGTGCTAATGTCCTGTACTCCTGCACCTAAGTCAGAAATCACAAATCTCTCCACACAGTTCTTTCCTGTGGAGCCTTTGAAAGAGCCTCAGAATCCTCAACACTGGTTCCAGTCAGCCACCATCAAGCAACTGAAGCTGGCCACAGAGAGGAAACCTATTTGCCATTCCTTAGACTCTCACTATAGGCAGTGTGGTTGTCATCGAAGGTTTTGGGGCAAAAGAAATTACAAAATTAACCTAATAGCTTAAACAGGCTGAATGTGAAAGGGGAGAGGGTAGGAAATGGGGACAAGGAGACCAGTTTGGAGACTGCTAGAATACAGACCTAAGGAGATGAGCTAGGGCAGATACGTGAGAAAGCAGGGCATGGCTAGGCAGCCAGAATCCCTCATGCTTCCACTGGGTCAGAGACCCATGTTCCCCTGCCTGGCTGGGCACACAGAATTTTGGAAGCAGCACTGCTCTGCAGACAGGGCTGAAGAAAGAAGGCTGAGATGTCTCCTCCTCCTGCTCCTTGAGGGTTGAATGTAGTGTAACAAAAAGGATGAATGAAGGGCTTTGGTGTAAGGTTAGACCTGAATTCAAATTCTGGTCCAGCTGGGTAACCCTAAGCAAATTAATTCTCTATGAGATTGCTTTCTCACCTATCAAATAGGGACAATAATCTCTAATTTACAGTGATCGCAGCCCAATGCCTGGCATACAGTAGGTACTCAATATGGGGGGCTGCTGCCTGCCGCCCTACTCTACTTCTTTCCCTCTGAGGGAACACAGTGTTCTGGTCTCAAGCTGGTAATGGCAGGTTGGCCAATACCCAGCGGTTCGGAGACAGGGTCACACAAGATCACCTGGGTAATTCAGACAGGCTGGCTCCAGGGACTCTTTTGTCCACTTATTCAACAAATATGTGCACTCACACATTCTGTGTCCAGCCATATGCTAGCTAGTGACGAGGAGACACGGCAGAGGTTCTACTTTCCAGGATGTAAGCCAACCAGGTTTTTCTTTTATATATATATGTATATATATGTATATACACACACACACACACACACACACACACACACACACATATATCTGTTTATTACTTTTTTCTCCACAAATAACTGTACTTTAAGGCACGCTCATACTGCTAAGTACACAACAATTCCACTTTTCCAATGGCTGCACAGTTCTCCACGGCACTTCCAACCGAACTTCCCCCTCTGCTCTCCATCTCCGGACCAACAAGAGCAACGCTCAAAGGACACCCTCTTATGTGTGCCCTTTGGCCCAGTGTGAGTATTTCCCTGGAGCACGTGCTTCAGAGTGAGATGCAGTTATATGATTTACATTACTTGATTTGACTAATAGTGCCAAGATCCCCTCCAGGACAGCTGCTCCATCTACCCTCCACCAGTAGGACCAGGGGAGTTCCCTGTGTACCACTCTCAAGCCAACACTTAGCAATAGCCAGCTTCCCAATCACTGCAAGTCCAAGTGTAAAGGATCTCACACTACTGTTTTAATTTGCATGTCTCTGTTTAGCAACAATTTTGAGCTACTTGTTATATGCATTAACATTTTAGATCTCCTTTTCTGTACATTGCAGGGCTTTCTTTTAAGAGGGGGGACTGCTGGGAGAGAGGGCTTCTCCGACCTTGCTAATCCTTTCAACTAATAGAGTAGAAAGAGCACAGGGCAGAGTCAGGAGACCTGGGTTCTAGTTCCAGTTCTGCCGCCTCCTGCTCTTAAACCCTAGAGAAGGCATATCATCTCTTGAAGCTTCAGTCTCCTCATAGGTCCACTAGGCCTTTAGGAGGTGACAGTACAATCTGAGGGAAAGGGCCCCACAAACCTGTAGGATCATTCCCAGGAGACAAATCTTAGTGTTCTGCAATGAGACTCCAGCTCCTGAGCCCTGCCCAGCTTCCCTACTGAGCATCATTTTTTGCAGTCTCTTGGAGCTGAGGTGTAATGGGAAAGACAATCTAAAAGCTGGAATCTAAAAGCTGGAGTTCAGATTCTGGCTCTGTTACTTGCTAGCTATGAAATGAGGGATATTAATCCCCCATTGTGCAAGGTGGTTGTAAGGATGAAAAGAGACAGACATGGTGTAATTCCATGGGAGTGGTGGCACCTGGTAGATTAAAGAAGAACCAGAACAAAACAAACACCAGCACAAGCTAGCCTAACTACAAACAACTTTTCCTCTTTAGGAGCTGGGTGGGCCCCTCCCCCGCTTCCCCTCTGTATGTACAGCAGCCCCAAAAGTGAGGATTTCACAAACCAAGGTCTCCTCCATTTCATTTTGTTGCTTTGCAAGTGAATGCCCAGCGGGCAGTCATTTCAAAGTCCTGGGCCAGCTGGGCCGGTGGCTGCCTGCTGAGAGTGGCTGAAAGGGCCTCTGAGGCCTAAGAAAGCCACCCTTGCTCTCCCCTGCGATTTTCACCAATGGACAAAATGCGGCAAGTGAATTAATCTCTTTTAAAAAGAGCAATGCTTGTGACAGAGCACGGTGTCTCCGAAAAGGTTAGGATTCCATCATCCCTGAGATGATGAGTGGAATGCTTAATGCAGGTTGCCACTCAGGGCAGAGCAGCTTGTGTCCGGGGGCTGGGAGTGGGGGTGGGCACTGCAGGCCTTTCTGGGCTCATGGACTGTGAAAGGTCCTTCCCTAATGAACTAGGTCTCCTGCTTGCCAGGGCGGTGGTGGGTGACACTAATTGGGGATGACCCAGGATTGCAGGTAGAAAGGAGACCACACTAGAAGTCCAGAGTTGAATCCTAGCTCGTATACAACTTGCAAGCAGTACAGCGGGGCAGGAGAGTAACAGGAGAGACCTCAGTTCAAATGCAGCTCCAGCATTTACTGGGTGGGTAGCTGTGAATGAATGGCTTAGCCTCTCTGACCCTCACTTAGTCCCCTCATCAGGGTGATAACTCCTGCTCTCTGAGCCTGTTTCCACATCTGTTACAAAATGGAGAAGACTTTGCCAGCCCTACTCCATGTATCACACAGGGGTACCATGAAGAGCCAATGAGATAAAACATGTAAAAATACTTGGTATGCAGTAGGGCAACGTATAAATAGAAGAGCCTCTGCTATCATCATTATCATTTTCCAGTTAGTGTCCACCCCACTTTAAGGATAAAAAGTATATGAAAGGTATACACAGAAC
Organism: Macrotus californicus; assembly: GCA_007922815.1. Classification (NCBI taxonomy): domain Eukaryota; kingdom Metazoa; phylum Chordata; class Mammalia; order Chiroptera; family Phyllostomidae; genus Macrotus; species Macrotus californicus. The sequence goes on from VMDR010001793.1 coordinate 73,579, forward strand.
TTGGAACGTAAGTCCCCAAATGTTTCTGTGGATTGATAAATAAATGGTCACAAATTCCTAGGTAAGGGCCTCAATAGAATAAGGGCTCCTTAGGTCAAGAGCTGAGGATTTCTACAAAAGAGTAACAAATTAAGAGGAGAAACAAAGCTGTTCCCATCTCTTACGGATCCAAGAGAGTTCTGAAGACTATGGACCAAACAGGCAACAGTGATTACCTCTGATGGAGAAGGGGGAGGGGATGAGGGAGCCAGACTTCTTGCTGTAAAGGCTCCTGTACTGTCCGACATTTTGTTTTTTTTATAACAATGAACATACTATTACTTAAAAAAAAACTTTCTTAGGAATAAATGAAATATCATTTTTTTCTCTAGGAAGTCTTCCCTGAGACAGCTCTGATGCTGCCACAGGGCCTCTGCCAACCCGTACCACCAGCTGTCACAGTTTCCTTGTCCGCTCCCCCAGCAGCAGCATGGGCCTTCGAAACTGAGGCCGCACTTGGTCCCTGCACTCCTGGTGCTGGCACAGAGACGAGCTCACCTGCCGGAGGGCCCGGGGCTGAACCACTGAACGTCTGCAGCCCTTTCCCACGCAAATCTCTGACCAGTACATCTGTCTTCTGCTGGGAGTTACTTCTTTTATACCTGTGTGCCTGACTTTTTCAAAGTACTTAGGCTCCTGTGTATATGTGGGTGTGGGTGCAGGACACAGGGCTGAGGACACAGACGCAGACCTGGGCTACAGGCCATGGATTTCAATCCCAGCGCTCTCAGTAACTAACTGTGTCATCCTGGATAACTCTCTCTGAACTTCACTTTTCTCTTCAATAAAATAAGGGAACTGAATTAAATGATTTCTCAAGTCCCTACCAATTCTAAAATCCTAGGATCCTAAATATGTATGGCATCAAAATTGAGAAGTGGATTCCTAGCAGACATGGGCATCAACAAGACTTCCAAAAGAAAGACAGCTCCGCAGGCTTGCTGTGCGTAGGAGGGAGGGAGAGTCCCACACAGGGAAATGGGGCAGTTCTGAGTTATTCTGTCTAACCAGCTCGCCTACTCAGGAGAGGGAGAGTTACCACTTGATTCTTCTTCCTCCTCATTTTATGACCAATCAATACAAAGCGGCCACTGAACTTCAATTGTGCATTGTTCCAACTGATTTCCGGATCCTTAGCATTGGGGAACTGGCCTTCAGCTGCAGCTGGGGAAGGGGCTGAAGGGTAGGGAGCCCTGTCCCACCTGCATCAGAGGCCTGGAAGCAGTGAGCCATGCAGACTCAATCATGATCACTATCAGGGCAATGGGGCCCTGGCTGGAGCCTCGCAGAAGGTCCTATTTACAGTAATAACAGCACCAGGCCAGGCTGTCTGAGCAGAGGCAAGGTGCCTGGGGCTAGAATCCATACACAGCCTCCATCTGTGCCTTATCCACCCAGTCAGCCTGCGCTGGGAGGGATGGACTAAGGAGGAGAGGCTGCTTCAGATCCCAGCCTGGGCCAGCCACTTCGGGCAGGTCCCAGGGCTCTAACTTCACAGACACAAGGCCTCTCAGGCAACTTTTGCATTTGCTACTTGAACTAGCACTCTCCATCGAGACCCCCCTCAAGACCCTTCCTTAGGAAGCTCTCCAGAAGTTCTCACTCCCAGTGACTTGGCCCATCCTGGCACTGTCATGCCCTGGCTACTCGAAGGGAAGTGGGTGGGCAGTGAGAGGGAAGAGGGACTGGCATATATGCAGCACCTACAAGTGCAGGTACACTGTATAATGTGCCTGCACAGTTTAAATTTTCTGGACCTGAAGAATGGTCTGTAGACATCGATCCAATTCAATCCTTCCTTTTATACACACAGATATGGAGGAGGTTCAAAAAGCATCATCTGCCCTGGCTGGTGTGGCTGATTGAGCGCCGGCCTGTGAACCAAAGGGTCACTGGTTCAATTCCCAGTGAGGGCACATACCTGGGTTGTGGGCCTGGTCCCTGGTAGGGGGCTGCCTGAGAGGCAACCACACACTAATGTTTCTCTCCCTCTCCCTCCCTCCCCCTCTCTAAAACTAAATAAATAACATCTTTGGAAAAAAAAAGCATCATCAGACTTGTAATAGACTGATCCGAATAGGAGCCTGCACCTGTCTCTTCCAGGCTGTGTGACTGTGGGCACGTCCTGTTAACTTCTCTGAACCTCAGTCACCTAACATTATCAGCCTGCCAGACCTACCTAACAAGGGAGGTGAGATGACCAAAGGAAATGATGTACGGGAAAGCACGTACATTTTCCAAATGTAAGTGGTCACTGTTGCTGCTGTTCTGTTTGCTCAAAGGCACAGAGTGGAGGAGCTACAGCAGAACCTAGTGAGTACCTGCTGAATTAAACGGGGTGAAGTCCAGGGCTGGGGGAACCATTCTTTGTCCCATTACGGTTTCTAGCAGGAACTTGGCACACACTAAAGTGCATAGATTTTTCCTGACTTATTTTGAAATGATTTCAAATTTACAGAACAGTTACATGAATAGCGCACACACGCAACCCCCCTCATATATCCTTTACTCAGATTCTCATTACATGTTGCCTCATGAGCTTTACTAGTCCTGTGAGAGTTGGTTTCAGACATTATGCTCTTTACCTCCGAATCCTTCAGCACCTATTTTGTAATGTGAGGACATTCTCTTCTATAACCACTAACCAATAATGATCAAATTGAGAACAGTTAACATTAAAATACTTTTATCTGATATACAGCCCATATTCAATTTTTTTCAATTATCCCAATAAGATTCTTCACAGCAATCTTCCCCGCCCCCATGGTCCAGATATAGGCCAGGATCAATATTAGAATAGAGCATTCCATGTGTCTTCAGTTTCTTTTCATTGAGAGTAATCTCTCAGCCTTTCTTTGATTTTCATAATATTGGTATTTTTGCAGAGTAAGGTTGGTTTGTTTGTGGAATGTGCTTCAATTTGGATAGCAGTTTTTTGAGGAACTATTTTCTATTATTCATCCATTCACTTCACAAACTCTCCATGAGACTGGTTATTATAAGACTCTGATCAGGACACTGAGGGCACTTCGATTAATTCTGCAGGGTCCTTGACTTCAAGGTGTTCAGTGGACAGCTACGCACCTGGCAAGCAGCTAAAATACAAGCAAGGCCCCTGGAGGAAAGTGCCACATGAGTATAGGCCACAGCAACTGAACCACAGGGACGACTTCCTGGAGTCAGAGACATGAGCTGGGCCAGAACAGGTGGCCAGAAGTAGATTCCCCTAACGATCCTGGGATCCTCTATGGGCAGTATCTCTTCTTCCCCAAGCAGTGTGTGCCATGGCTGAGACTCAATAAAACACGAAAAGCAAAAATATAAGGCCAGAAGGGGGATGGGGTGGTCCAGAGTACCCTCATCTGGGTACCTCTGCCCAGGGCTATATGCTAGGTCCCAGTCAGCAGCTGCCTTCCTGATAAGAAGTAAAGGCCTATCCAGGCAGCTAAGTGAGGGAAAGGGCCATGGGCGCCACCTACTGGCTCCACAACAGGACTCTAGGCTGCTACAGGGCAGCAGGGCAGCTAGCTGGTTGCCAGGAAGCTTGACACACTATGGCATTGAGACAGAGATGGCTCAAACTTCTCAAATAAGGTTGGTTTGTGAGCCACCAGTGCTGAGCTCCAGAACCTCGTCAGATTTTCAGTAAGGAATGGACTGGCCAAAGCCAACCACAATACCTGGGCAAAGATTTGGCCTTCATTGCTTCAGGTTCATTCCGGTAACAAAACTTAACTAGCCTCATCTTAAAGGGGGACTCTGTGTTGGTTACTGAGATTAACTGGACACGGTCCTTGCCTACAATGAGTTCCCAGTCTGAACTGGGGGTAAGGAAATGAGACAAGTAAGTACACAAAGTAAGTGCTTTAAGTATCACAGTTGGTCTGAGAGCTGTTTGTAGAGTCAATGACCATACAGTATGCTTGGCTCTTTCTGTCTTGCAAAACTCTTAAATGATGGAGCTCATAAAAGCTCACATTTCTTGGGTATGCATCAGGCACTTGACTTGTATGAACTCATCTAATCCACTGATTAGAGAAGGAGCCTGAGTCTTTCAGAGGGTAAATGATTTGCTGAAGATTACACGGCCAATAAATGGCAGTCTAGAAGGGGAGCCCCTGCTCCCTCTACTGAGTCACACTACCTTCTAGGGCACGCATCCTGTCTTCTTCCCTTCTTTCCTATGTCAGCCTGGGGCCAGCATATCACTAGTATCTGATGGAACTAACCAACTGACAGGAAGTAATAAAGAAGGAAAAGCATTAAGTGAAAAGGAGATTATTTGAGGGACAGAGATACTCTTTGATTAGTTCTGCTTTCTAGAACCTTCCTCATGAAGAGACCTTCTCATAGACTCAAGATGAGGAAGACCCAATCCATCCCTTCTTTTTCTTTTTAGTGGTCTCCATAGTACTCCCACCACTTTCAGAGTCACTGGCAATACAATGCTTTTAAAGTGGTCTTATCTTTAGGTTAAAACGAGCTTGGCAAACAAATCCAAACAAAAGAAATACAGGAAGCCCAGGTTCTCAGTTAACTGGGCTGACTGCAAGTTTAACATAATCCAGGAGTACCTAATGCAGCACCAAGGAAGCTAATGCAAGCTCAGGCCACATTAATGGGATCATAAAATCTCTAACAAAGGGACCACAGCCCTGGTCCTCACAATAATGGTCATGCCACACTGTAGTTCAGAAGGGGCACCAAAAACTTTATGACCGTTTCATTAGAAAATGATCAGGACGGGGAAAAGACTTGAAACCACAATTTAGGGAACCAAGGCTTACTTGGCTCAGAGCTCGGTCTCCTGGTATTTAAAGGTCTGGAACAAGAAAAGGGAGCAGTACGGTCCTAGAGGACCAAGTGGGGACCAAAGAGGAAGTTGGAGAGGGACCTACTATGTAACAGCAGCCTACCATGTGCCAAGCGCTACGCCAGGTGCTTTTACAGATACAGGGAGGGGCAAAAGTAGGTGTGCGGTTTTGAGTATACAAAACTGAGTTTATTCTTATATTATTGTTTATTAATTATGGTGTTATTTTCCACATGAACAACTGTAAACCTACTTTTGCCCCACTCTGTATTCAAAATTCATCACAACATAAAATATTTTTCTAATTACAAAGTGCCTTTGCTTCTAATTGCTCCAATTGCCCAGAATGTCTTTCCACCGAGCGCCTTGTATCCAAATATTGTACCATCTATCTCCAGGCCCAGACTAAATGCCACCTTGTCTATGAAACCTTAACTTTTCCTTTCCTTCTTTTAAGATTTTACTTATTTTTAGATAGGGGAAGGGAGGGAAAAAGAGAGGGAGAGAAACATCGATTGGTTGCCTCTCAAACGCGCCCCAACCAGGGACATGCCCTGACTAGGAATCAAACCAGCAACCTTTTGCTTTGCGGGACAATAACCAAGTGAGCCATGCTGGTCAGGGTGAAACCTTAATTTTTCCTATGTATTAATTATAATTTTCTTACCAGGTAGCAAGTCCCTTGAAAGGCAAAGGTCACCATGATACATGGCTCCTCCACAATGCCGACTGGGGCATATCGCTCCTAATGGGCCTTAAGGATGGATAAATGCCATAGAAAATACACAAATGGCCAATAAGCATATAAAAATATGATCAACATCATTAGCCATCAGGGAAATGCAAATCAAAACCACAATGAGATACCACTACACATATACTAGGATGGCTATAATAAAAATGATTGAGAATAACAAATGTTGGCAAGAAGTGGAGAAATCAGACCCCTCACATCCACTGCTGTAAGAATGTAGAATGGTGTAGCCACTTTTGAAAGTAGTCTGGCAGTTCCTCAAAATGTTACACATAGAGTTACGATAGGACCTACAGTTCTACTCCTAGGTATATCTCTAGGTACCTTTTCAAGAGATACAGAAACATACATTCACACAAACACCTGTACACAAATGTTCATAGGACACAGGAATGTTCACAGCAGTATTACTAATAATGGCCAAAAAGTAAAAACACAAAGGTTCATCAATTGATGAGTGTACCATAAATAATATGTGGTTTATCTACACAAGGAATACTATCAGCCATACAAAGGAATGAAGAACTGACGCCTACTATAGCATAATCAATCTTGTAAAGATTATGCTAAGCAAAAGCCTGACACAAAAGGTCACATATTGGATGATTCCATTTACGTGGAATGTTCAGATAGGCAAATCCAGAGACAGAAAGTTGCTTAGTCGTTGCCAGGGTCTGGAGAGGGGGAAATGAGGGAATCGTCTACATTCCCATGAACATTCAGGTACAGGTTTTTGTGTAAATGTGTGTTTCTATATCTTTTGGGCAGATAACCTAGGAGTGTAACTACTGGGTCCTATGGTACTCTACCTTTAACATTCTGAGGAACTGCCAGACTGTTTTCCAAAGTGGCTACACCGTTTTACATTCTTACAGCAGTGAATGTCAGGAGTCTGCTAACGGGACTGGGTATGGTGGGGGGCGGGGAGGGGCACGATGAAAATGTTCTGGAGTTAGACAGTGGCAGTGGTTGCATAGTCTTATAAAAAACTAAAAAGTGGACTGTACACTTTAAAAGGGTAAAATATCCTCAAGAGGAAAAAAAAAAAGAAAAGAAAGTTTCCTATCAGAATTTCCTAATCTTCAGGAGGCAGAAAGTACCTTATACCTAGAGGCACCCAACCGAGAGCGGGAAGCTGCCCATCAGAGAATCTAAGGAGGGGACCTGAACACTGGAGAGGAAGTAAGGCCAGAGAGAAAAATGCCTTGGGTCCTGTCTGACCCACACTTGGGGGCTGGGGCTATGACTGAGCCCCAGTGGGTCCTGGGAAGGATCCTGCCCTGCCCTGCCTGCTGGACTCTGAACCCCTGGGAGTTCGAGAGACCTCCCCCATTTGTGTGTTTCATATCCTGTTCCTGCTCACTGTCCATCTGTAAAGGATGGTCAAACACACAGACTTCCCAGGAGGCCTGGGTGCTATCCCCCCAAACAAAAGGCATTGAGATGGAAGCCTCAGATCATCCTCAGAGAGGATTCTTATGCAGCCTTCCTGGGCCTCCCATCCACATGAATGGAGGATCCTGGAGACCAGTCAGCCTGCCCAGCTGCTGTACCCTCCTGCTGGGCAGCCTCTGGAGAGTAAACAGGGTTTCATTCAACCAATCAATCAATCAACCGGCCAGACTCTATCCCAACTATGTGCCTTCTGAGTGCCCCCTCAGCCCTGTGAGACTAGCTACGGTGGAGGCAGGAGGAGTGGCCATTCACCTTGCTGTGACAGCACAGCCTCGGTGAGGAGACACAGACACAAGCAAGGGAGGGGAAAAACAAGGTGAAAACTAAATGATACTATGCAGCTCTGACTTTAAGGCTGTGAGAACTTTGATAAGAACTCTCAACATGGGCTTGAACAAGCAGTGAACTGCAGTGAGAAAAAGCACGCACTTTGGGGTCATGTGGGCCTTGGTTTAAATTACAGCTCTTCTCTTACTAGCTGTGAGGTAGTAAGTACTAAGTCTGTCTGAGTCTCAAGGTGTCTCATCCAGAAAATGGACGTAGCAATGTGTTCTGCAATACTGCGGGGAACACTGGAGATAATACAGTATCTGCTACGCTGCCTCTCCTAGAGTGGGTATTTCACATAGCTGTCACTCCTAGGAAGGATGAGCTTTCTGGAAAAGGAAGGGAAATCATCCATGAACAGGACCTAGATAGACAGAGGGACAGGGGAGGAGTTGGAAGCACTACAAAGGCTCACGGGCAGGAACAACTTAGTAAGCTGTATGTTTGGGCAGCAGGAAGCCAAGTCTGACAGGAAGGGGTTTTCTTGGGAAGGAGGGGAAGGCCAGGCTTGGCTGGTGATTGTGGGAGCAGGGTGTCAATGAAGAGGAGAGAAGGGCGAGGACAGAGAAGGGGTCTGCATTTGACAGTTTATCTTCAGGAACCTTGTGGACTCCCAGTAAGGCAGACAGAAAGGTTCTCCCTTTGCTAGAAAACATCTCCCTGAGCCTGGAAGAGAGCTGAGAGGAACCTGAGACCCAGGCAAGCCTCTCTGAGTTTCCGGCCTCACAGCCTTCTCATCTGTGAAAAGAAGCGGTGGGCCACTTCCAAGTGGGCAAATCACTTAAGCAAACAAAATTTCTGTTTCATCATCTCTGAAATGGGCTACATTACCTGCCCAGTTGCGAGGATTTAGTGGTTAAAGTCTCACATAATAAGGCATTCAATAAACATCAGCCACTAATAGTAATATTTAAGTTATTAAAATGTTTTATATTTTATATAATATAATATATAAAATATAAAACAATATGTATAAAACAAAAATTACGTTATTAAAGAAATATGCTATAAACATTAAATAAAACTCTTAATATGTGTGAGGTCTTTAAAAAAATAACAAAACTAAGCATAATAGGCTGTGTATTTTGCTTTGCTCTAGTACACACTTACCTTGCAGTTCATCCATCTGGGGAATCTCTGAATGCCCACAATAAGAGTTTAAGAAAAATGTGGAGGGTAGAATTTGAATATTCAGAAAATTCTATTACCTTAATTTATTTTGGTAATTAGTGGGCCCAAACCTTGTGTAATTAACAACATTCAATAATAATTCCTACAATGTGTTAAGCATTTGGTATGTGCTAGGTGTAGCACTAAGTGATTTTTCTCACTTAATTTCCTCATTTAAGACTCACAGCAATGCAGTGAGATACTTCAACCAAATCCCACCTTGCGGACAACTCTAGGCTAGAGAGAGCTTAGGCAACTTTCCCGAGGTCACCGAGAGCAAACAGCACAGCTGGGATTCACACCTTGCTTTCTCAGACTGCAGTGTCCTTACCAGCAGGCCTCCTGCCAGTGATATGAAAGCCTCGGGCAGACCCACCGACAGAGAGTCACAAGGAAAGAACCACTTACTACTTTAGGAGGACACTGGGCCAGGAAACCCTGCTCCGAAGGGAGGAGAGGGAAGAAGGCAGGATACGGAAGAGACCCAGAGTTCAAAAGTGAGATTTTCTGAGAAGGCTTTTCAAACAGGACAGGAACAGACAGGAACTGTGAGGTAAGCAGCTAAAGTGTGGACAAAAAAGGGGACACATACTAAACCTGACAAGCTCAGGGGGAGCCTGCAGAGGGAACTTAAAAACTCAGAGACCAAAAGTAACCACATGGAATGGTCTGAAATTAAAACTTTCTAGCTAAAAGTGAGTCATGGTGGGTAGTCAGGTCCTAGGCAGATCTCCTTCTTAACGAAGGTGGATCTTTGCCTTACCTGAGCCTGTCTATTGTCTCAAACGTCAGGGTAATTTCCTCTGTCCAGACCCCTCAGAGCACAATTTCCCACCAGAGCAGATGACCAGAGAGCCCCTCATTATGACTGTTTCTGTGTTAACTGTCCTATGCTCTATACTGGCCTATGTAAAAGAAGCACATGCCTATTCATTTTACTTCTTATCCAATCCCAGGGTTCCCCCACTTTGCTTTCTCCCGCCTCCTTAATCTATTACCAATGAATTTCATGAAACCCCCTTCCATCTTCCCCTTTGATTCTGATGTATAAAATAAGCGGTAAAACTGCCATGTTCCGGAGAATTTTCGGAGCATTTTCTCAATCCGTTGAGATTTTGCTTCCCGGCAACTGTCGACAGCTTGGCTTAAATAAACTCATAAAAATTCTTACAGGTTTGGATGTTTCTTAAGCTGACAACTGTTTTCAATATTCTTGGATCTCTCTCTGTTCCTCAGTTTCCAGGAAAATTCTTTGGGAAAAGCTCCAACGGGTTCCAGCCATACTGACAGATTTGCATTACAGCCATGACCGAGCTGGGATTGTCAAGAAGCAGTGGCTGGGCCACAACAAGGGTGGCGGGTGACAGAGTCTGACGGCTGTCCCTGCTGTGAGGCCCCAGGGGCTGCAGCTCTGCAGCCTACACTGTCTTTGTGGCTGGATCAGTGCCCAAGAAGATCCTGGCACACACAGGCACTCAGACTGGTTCCTAATGTCTCTCGCTGATCACATCAGTCCCCTTCCAACCTCTCCACCTCCAACTCAGCTACCACTGCTGTTAGAAGAAAGATAAAGCTCCTTACGATGGCCTCTAATGCCCTGCGACGTCTGCTTATTCTCTGGACTCCTGGCACCAGCCCTCTGAGCAGCCGGCCCACGACCCTTCTTCAGTTCTTTGTGCCTGCCATTGTTCCTCTTTCCACAGGGTCTCGTAGGTAACGGCTCCTTCTCCGGGAAAGCTCCTTTCACCTTCTTCACCTAGGTTAACTGCCCCTTGCTCACTACAGAGCTCAGGCTCCCTCTGGAAGCTTTCGCTGACCAGAGGAAATCTGTGTGAGGCACTCAGAATTCTCTGTACTGCCCCTTTGCAGCTGTAATTTCACATCTGCACAAGTAATGTCCTACGAGGCTTTGAACTCCGTGAGGAGGGGCCTGTACATATATCTGGCTTACTACTGATCCATTAGGGCCTAGCACAATGCCAGCACATAGGAGGCACTATTTGTTTAATGAGTAAATGATTAAACTAATTCTCCATTTTTATTATATTGTTTCGAAGGGAAGTCAGTTCTCTGATTACAGATTTATAATTGTAAGTAACTACCAACAATCATCTAACTCTTACCATTTACAAAATACTTATCCAATATTTAGTATTTAACTATTTATATGAATAGCGAAGAACACCACAGCAATGGTGTGATACCTCCAAAACTCACAGCATTATGAGAGAGAGAGACAAGGAAACAGATGATCAAATCCCAATACAGGGTTATAAGTGCTATCACAGAGGAAGTACAGGGTACAGGCACTTGGAGGGTTAGGGAAGGCTTCTTGGAAGATGTGACACCAATGACCCAAAGGAAGAGTAGCTTTCCAGACAACAAAAGTTCCCTGCCTGGAACTCTCACAAGATCCTGGGAGGGTGGTCTGACAGATATCATCAAAGATACTTCACATTTGCCCTGGCTTGTGTGACTCAGTGGATGGAGCGCTGGCCTGTGAACCAAAGGATCGCCACTTCAATTCTCAGTCAGGCACATGCCTGGGTTGTGGGCCAGGTCCCTAGTAGGAGGCGCATGAGAGGCAACCACACATTGATGTTTCTCTCTCTCTATTTCTCCCTCCACTCTCCTCTCTCTAAAAATAAATAAAATCTTAAAAAAAAAATTTCACATTTGAAAAAGTTAAAAAACCACTACCCCAAGGCCATACGGTCAACAGGCAATAGGGCCACTACAGGCTCAAGCCCAGGCTGGGCTTCCCTTCAGAGATGTGCTTCCCAAGCTACCAGCAGGCCCTGCCGTTCTTTGCTCCTGGACTCAGCCAACCACCTGACTCTGCTGGGCTTCTCAGCAGTTGACCAGCTGCCTCCACAGCTCACCTACCCATCAAGTTCAGAAGAAGGTGCTAACCCCATCTTCCCCAACTGCCTCCTGCTACCAGGGAGCAAGCAAGGAGGGACTCAACAGGTTGCACAACTCAGAAAAGGTGCAAGGCCCTGGGCCACACTATGGAACTGTCCCTCTGGTGAAGGCCCTCTGGAGCAAGCCCTGCAGGTTCAGTGTGCGAGCAGAATACCTTCTAAAGGGAATCAGTTTTCTCTGAAGAGCTTAACGCTAGGAACTGTACTTCAAAGTTCTCAGTGGGAACCCCATTAATAAGATTTGGAAACTAAGATTCAGAAAGGGAGTTTCTCTAACTTATTAAGGGTCACAGAGCCAGTTTTTCACTGTGTCAGAAGTGGAATCTAGGGCTTCTAACCCTAAGAACCCTGTACTCCTTCTGTAACATTATGCTGCCTTCTAGCATCCCAGCGTTCAAACAGCCTGTGTGGGTCACACCCTAGCACTCAGAAGAATGGTGTGATGGTCTTAGAGACCTCTCACTACAAGGGTCAAACTATAAGAGCGATGCCAGTTAGGCCTTGACCTTTGGTCTAGGGCAGCGATTTTCAACCAGTGTGCCACGAGAATGTTTAAAACATGCAATCCCTGCCTATTTAGTGAGGGGCACTGACCTCTTTTCCCTCAAACTGTCCAATAAAAAAATAGCCAACAGCACAACTGTAGCCATCTGGTGTGATGAATCAAAATATACCATTTTTTTCCTGGTCAGATTGGCAAAAAATATATTTTTTTGGTGTGCTGAAGAATTTTAGTAATTAGTTTATGTGTGCCATGAGATGAAAAAGGTTAAAATGGCTGGTTTAGGACAAAGCTTTTGTTTCAATCTATTACAAGCAACAAGAACATTTACATATTTACTGGTTAAGAGAGGTGGATGTTTTGGTTGCTCTGATGCTATCATTAACATCTTCCTGTTCAGCCAAAATTATACGCCAATCAATAAACAGACAGCCTCTCTGAGGCCCCAAGACAGACGTATATTTACTAGCCAGGGTTTTGTTAATCAGACAAAACCCCTTGAGCAATGTGCAGAACACTGCCTCTGCTGTAAGCACACTGTGGACACCTTAATCCTGGCATGTGGACAGCAAGTGTCCCAAGCCCCAAGCTGGGGCTTTTGGAGACAAGAACCAGACCAAGACATCAATGCAAATCTAAAATAAATGTGTCTAGCCCTCAACAAAACCCAAACCTTTTCCCCCCTAAACTACAAGCCAAGTCAGACTCTTTTCCAAAAGTGTCTAATAAACAAGTTTGAGCTGGTATGAAGTCCTTTAGTTCCTAAAGTTGTCAAGCCAATCTCTAAACTGATGGAGATTTTGAGAGGCAGCATGGTACATATAGTGGAAAACGTCAAAAAGACCCATACGTTCAACTTCCTAGTTGACATCTCCACTGGAATATCTTACGGGCATATTAAATTCAGCATGTTCAAAACCGAACTCAAAATCTTCTTCTCTCAACCCAGTCTTCCTCCAGCATCTTCATTTCAGTGAATGGCAATGGCATCGAGGCAGCTGATCAAGCCAGAAAAGTGAAATTCATTCTTAACACCTTCTTCTCCCTAATCAATCATATCCAATTCTTTTCAAGCAGTCAACATTCACTTATTGAGTACCTACTACGCAGCAGGCCCTGACAGAGCTCTAACCGGCACTAAGTCCTGTCTGGCTTTCTTCCTCCATCTCTGCTGCTGCTGACATCTGAGTCCGAGTCACCCCCTGACGTCAGGCACTCCAGTATGCCTGCTCCAGTCACTCTCAGTCAGCCTTCCTGCATCTGCCATAGCTCTGCATCAGTCTTTCCTCCACAGAGCAACCAGAGTGATCTTTTAAAATTACAGACCTAGATCATGTCACCATGTCTTTGTCTCTTCTCCATGGAGCAACCAGGTGACCTTTTAAAATTACAAATCTACTGCTAGACAGAAAATCAACAAGGAAGCAGCAGCCTTTAATGACAGACTAGACCAGATAGATAAAATTGGTATTTTCAGAGCATTCCACCCCCCAACCCAAGCAGCAGAATACACATTCTTTTAAGTGCACCTGAAACATTTTCTAGGACAGACCACATTTTAGGACACAAAACAAATCAATAGATTTAAGAAGACTGAAATCATCTTTCCAACCACAATGGTATGAAACCAGAAATCAGTTACAAGAAAAAAAAAAGAAAAATGCACAAACACATGGAGGCTAAATAACATGCTACTAAATAATAAATGGGTTAACAACGAGATAAAGGAAGAAATCAAAAGATACCTTGAGAAAACTTAAAATGAAAACACAACCCAAAATCTATGGGACAGAACAGAAACAATCCTAACATGGAAATTCATAGCATTTGAGGTCTACCTCAAGAAACAGGTAAAATCTCAATAAACTATTTAACCTTATACCTAAAGAAACTAGAAAAAGAATAATAAACAAAGCCCAAAGTGAGCAGAAGAAAGGATATAAAGAAAAGAGCGGAAATAGCCCTGGCCAGGTGGCTCAGTTGGTTGAGGCTTGTCCTGTGCACCAAAAGGTTGTGGGTTCAATTCCTGACCAGGGCACATACTGAGGTGTAGGTTCTATCCCTGGCATGCGTATGGGAGGCAACTGATCAATGTTTCTCTCTCACATCAATGTCTCCCATTGATGTTTCTCTCTCTCTCTCTCCTCCTTCCTCTTTCTCTAAAATCAATAAGCATATCCTCGGGCAAGGATTTATTTTTTTAAGATCAGAAATAAAAGAAATAGAGTCTAAAAAACAATATACAAAAGATTAATGAAATCAAAAGGTGGTTCTGTGAAAAGATATCTTGATAAACCTTTAACCAGGGTCATCAAGAAAAGAGAGGACCCAAATAAATAAAAAAGTAACAATTCACATCACAGAAATACAAAGGATTATAAAAAAATATTATGAACAACTATATGACAACAAATTGGACATTCTGAAAGAAAGGGATAAATTACTAGAAACTATCTTCCAAAACTGAATCACGAAACAGCCCTGACCAGTGTGGCTCATCCTACAAAACAAAAGGCTGCAGGTTAGAGTCCCAGTCAGGACATGTGCCTGGGTTGTGGGTTCGGTCCCAGGTCAGGGTGCGTACAGGAGGCAACCAATCGACGTTTCTTTCTCACATGGGTGTTTGTCACTCTCTCTTCCTCCCTCCTTTCCTCTCACTCTAAAAATAAATAAATAGTATCTTTAAAAAAATGTCAGTCAGAGAAAGACAAATACCATATGATTTCTCTTACATATGGAAGCTAAAGAGCATTATAAACAGACAAAACAGAGAACAAACTGATGGTTGCCAAGGGGAGGGAGATTGGGGGACTGGGTTAAAAAGGTGAAGGAGTTAAGAAGTACAGATTGGTAGTCACAAAACAGTCACAGGACCTAAATAAAGCACAGTGTAGGGCATATAGTCAATAATATTACAATATACTATTATGCCAGGTGGATACTGGAAATACTAGGGTGGGGGCACTGTGTAAAGTATGACTCTCTAACCACCACGAGGTACACCTGAAACTAATGCAAAATGGTACTGAATGCAAACTGTAACAGAAAAATAAAATTAAAAATATAGAATTACAGATCTAGACCATGTCACCATCTCCCTCCCTCCCTCCCTTCTCTCTTTCTCTCTCTCTCTCTCTCACACACACACACACACACACACAGGCTTAAAACTCGTCAATCAATCGTTACCCACTGCTGCTAGTAAAAATAAACATTCTTAACACGGCCTACAGATCCACTGTGGTATGGTCACTTCCACACCCAACCTCTCCAGTCCCTGTCAGTCACCAACCTACTTTCTGCCTCTATAGCTTTGTCTATCTGGATATTTCATATAAATTGAATTATATAACATGTAGTCTTTTGTGCCTGGCTTTTTCACTTAGTGTAAAACTTTTAAGGTTTATTCATATTGTAGCATATATCAATACTTCATCCCTTCGTATTGATGAATAATATTCCACAAAATGGCTATATTATATTCTTTATTTATCCAGTTAATGGACTCTGGGGTTGTATCCCTCTTTGGCCTATTATGAATAATGCAGAAAAACACAATGCTGCTATGAACATTCATGTACAAGTACATTAATGTACATGTTTTCATTTCTCTAGGGCATACAAAGTCTGTCCAGAAAAAATCCAACTACTGTTCATATAAAGAGGAAGGTTTGCATGACGTCGACGTAACCTGGCAGCCAAGATGAGTGGACTGGAATGCACCCGTGTGAACAATGACGACTTCACTGGACTAGTCAGTGGAAGTGGTAAATGCCACTGACTAAGCATGTGCACTGTGTGGCTGTCACATTCAAAATGAGCAAGTAGAGCAACAAGTCTGCATCAAATTTTGCATTAAGCTTGAACATTTCTCCGTGGAAACTATTCAGATAATTCAGAAGGCCTCAGCTACGGGCAACTGGTGACTGGCAGCTTCATCACGACAACACACCCGCTCATGCATCACGTCTCCTGCAGTTTTTTTGTGAAACATCAAATCGCCCAGGTGACTCAGCCCCACTACAGCCCAGACCTGGAGCCCTGCAACTTCTGACTTTTCCCAAAACTAAAATCACCTTTGAAAGGGAAGAGATTTTAATGAGATTCAGGAAAATATGAGGTGGGGCAGCAGATGGTGACTGAAGAACTGTGTGAGGTCCCACAGTGCCTACTTTGAAGGGGGCTGAGGCATCATTATCCTGTGTAAAATGTTCCTTGTATCTTCTTCAATAGATGTCTTTATTTTTCATGTTACATGCCTGGATGCTTTCTGAACAGCCCTTGTTTACCTAGGAGTAGACTTGCTAGGTCATAAATGCCACATTTAACATTTTGAGGAATGCCAACTGAGTTCTAAAGCAGTCAACACCATTTCATCTCCCCACCAGCAATACATGAGGGCTCCAATGTCTCCACATCCTCACACACTTGCTATGATCTTTCTGATTATGAGCATTCCAAATGGGTATAAAGTGGTATCTCATTGTGGTTTTGATTAGCATTTCCCGAATGACGCTGAGTATCTTTCCATGTGCT
Source organism: Macrotus californicus (assembly GCA_007922815.1). NCBI lineage: Eukaryota > Metazoa > Chordata > Mammalia > Chiroptera > Phyllostomidae > Macrotus > Macrotus californicus. The sequence continues at coordinate 90,099 of VMDR010001793.1, forward strand.
TATTGGTCATCTGCATATCTTCTCTGGAGAAATGTCTAATTGAATCCCTTGTCCATTTTTAAATTAGGTTATCTTTTTATTGTTGTTTCTTTTTTTTTTAAGATTTTATTTATTTATTTTTAGAGCCAGGGAAAGGGAGAAAGAGAGGCAGAGAAACATCGATGTGTGGTTGCCTCTTGTGCGCGCCCCCCCGCCCCCCACCACTGGGGACCTGGCCTACAACCCAGGCATGTGCCCTGACTGGGAATCAAACTGCCAACTCTTTGGTTCGCAGGCTGGCACTGAGCCATACTAACCAGAACTATCACTGAGTTTCAAGAATTTTTTTACATTCTAGATATAACTCTCTTATCAGATATATGATCTGCAAATATTTTCTCTCATTCTGTGGGAGAATTTTTTCACTTTCTTTGAAGTTGTCCTTTGAACACAATAGTTTTTAATTTTAATAAAGTCCAGTTTATTTACTCCTGTGTTTTCTTCTAAGAGTTCTATACTTTCAGGTCTTACATTTAGGTCTATGATCTATTTTGAGTTCACATTTGTGTGTGGGTGAGAGAGGCTCCAACTGCACTTGTTGAACATCGATATCCACTGTCCCAGCACCACTTTGAAAACACAAGGCGTACTCGTTTTGAAGTATGTAATTATAACTGCACAGCTACCTGGCTCCCAGCTAGCCTGTAAGTACCATGAGGACAGGGACTGCACCAATCTTGTTCACTGCTGTATCTCCAGCACTCGGCCTGATGTCTCGCTCCTAATAAGCACCCATAAATATTGGCTGAATGAATTAATTTTATTATTAGTAATAAACACTCTACAATCCTATGCATTACAGTACCACACCATTGTCTTCATGTCATTTAGGCTCATGGAAGTTAGTTGATGTGCACCCAGGGCTGCTGGTTCTCAGTTTTTGACTCAGACGCCCCCCTCACCTAGGAAGGGGCTAGTGTGCTCCTCCAGGGCAAGGACTATTTCTCCTTCCTCACTCTGTCGCCATCAGCACACATTCAGTTTAGACGAGGCACTAAGGACAGGCTGGACAGATGAGTAACTGTGGGACAAATGGACAATGACGTGCAGGACAAGGTCCCTACCTATTCCAGTCCCTCCTGGCCTCAGACTGTGATCCAGCTACACTGAACAGCATCGGATTCCCCTCCCCAGCACACCCTCGGCTGTTTCTTGCCTTGGTACTACCACGCATGCTGTCACCTTTGCCTGGAATGCCTTCCCCTTCTGTTTGCTGTGCCCTACTGATATTTTTAAGACTCTAATTAGGTGCCATTTCCTCTAGGACACCTTCTCTGGTACTGCAGGTTGGTTAGGGACATGTCATGGGCTCCTTTCTCTCAGCACTGACCACACTTGTTGTTACAGTCTTTCCCAGTCTCCTTCATCGAGGGCAGGAATCGTGCCTGGTCAGGTGTCCCCAGTGCCAAGCCTATGACCCAGCATGACAGGTGCTCAGCAAATTTTTGTCAAATGAACAAAGGAAGCCTGGGGAGAATGGGCAGGCAGTCTGAAGTCCAGGTTCTATGCCATCAGGCTTCCTTCATTAGAAAATGTTTGGGTATCATGACAAATTGAGTTAAGCACTTAGCAGAAAGGCCCAGTTCCCAGCCGGGAAATGGGTAGGGGTGTTGTCTTTCGCCCAAGCTTGTTCTGAAGGAAATGCGATCTCCTTCAGGACAGGGAGAATGGAGCCCTCACTTCCCCCAGCCCTGACAGCTCCTTGTATGGCTGAGGTTGAGCCTGGACAGATGTGCCTTCAGTCTACGCTGTGCCCTGGTTTCGGGTGAATGAGTCTTGAGTCTAGAAGCCAGGCTCAGATTTGGGCTGAGCCCAGAAATAGGGCCACCTGCTCATATTGCTGACAGGTGAGACAGAGGATCCAGGACTGATTTTCTTTCACCCCTGAAGAGCTGAACACACTAACAAGGTTTAAGTGCCCTGGGGATAAGGGAGAAGACAGTTGCCACACAGGGAGAAAGGAAGAGAGAGGAAGGGGAGAGGAAGGGACCCAGCGTCCCTCTGATACAGCCAATGGAAATAAGACTCTAGGATGCATGTTTCAGGTTTGCTAAAAAGTCAGTAAAAAGGAACTATGCCCAAGTTCTGCTGAGCTAGAGAATATGGTAAGGGATCCAGGGAGTCGGACCTTGTACCTGTCCCGGGGAGGCACACAATCCAGTGGTTTAAGGTGAAGTCTGGTCCACAACCTTCTTAATATAAAGAACAGAGTGTGGAAGTGGCAGATCCTGCCCTGCCCCACTAGCCAGGCCGGCCCAAACCACACCGCTACCCAGCTCCACACAAAGCAGGTCAGCAGTACCCACATGCCAGGGCATCTATCCAGAGCTCTTGGCTTGATCATCTCATACTCTGAGGATTCCGGATCTGTTCCTGATTAAATCAGCATGTGAACCTCGCTGGTTTGTGGACTGAGTGCCTCAGTCCTGATGTTCAGCCCTACTTCTCTTACCTGACCTCCAATTTTGCTTCTAGAAAAGGATTCCTCTCCTCCCACAGGCTGGCACGTCCCTTCCTCAATGACCCTCATTCCCTCCCAGACCAGTGCCCTGCAAAGGCGCACCCCCCATCTCCAGTGTCTAGCAGAGGCCCACTCATTCACTCACATACAGGAACTGTTTGGGGTGAGGAGAGAAAAACGAAGCCCTAATTCATACCTTCATAAACTTGACCTTGTCTACTAAAAGAGCCTTTTGACAAACCTGCTTTCAGCTTTTCCTCAATTCAGTTCATCCTTCACCTTTCTGAATGACCCTAACCGGGCAATTTCTCTGCTCTAATACTTCCTGTCTCTTCCCAATGGTCATAAGAATTCAAAACTCCTTACTCTGGGCATTCTAGGATTTGCGCATTCCAGCTTCTCTCAAATCACTCCTCCTCTCCCCCCCACCCGGCACCTCTGCACAAGTACCATGTCAGCAGCATCAACAGGACACTAGGCCCGGCAGCCAGCCAGCATCCTCTGCCCCCTGCCTTTGCTCAGCTTATTCTCTGCTCCTTCCTTCTGGGGGTAGTAGGGAGAGCAGGGGAGGGACTGTCATGCTGAAGGGCAGGGTCTGTGCCTTGCCCATCGCTGATGCCCTCACAAATGGCAAACATTCTGACTGAGTCATCACAACCAAGAAAGATGGGACAAGAGGAGGCAGGAGAAAAGCAAGCTAGCGCCTGGGGACACACGTGAAAGGCCCCTACAGACCCTATCCACACAGACAAGTATGAGTGTGGCTGAGTCACACAGACCACAAACTCCATCACTCTCTCTATTCTTTGGGCAGGTGTTTAACTGCTATTAGAAAAGCGTGTATCTGAAAGAGGTAAAACAACCAGCACACAGAGGCTCGATGGAATGGGGCAAACTCAGCCTGCCTGGGTGATGGAAGAAAGGTGTAGTCCCAGCACTGCTGCTCTGCGAATGTGCATCCACATTGGATTGCCAGAGAAAAGCAACAGCCTGGCAGCCTGTAGCAGTTACCAACAGGTGATTCCAGGGTCAGCAAAGGCCTGGGAGGAGGGGCCCAGCTGGTCTCACCCCCTCGGTCCCTCGCACTGCAGAAGGAAGTGAGGCTCATCTGTTTCTGGGGGAATGAAGATGCCATGCACAGCCTGCAGTTATGAATGGCTCTTATAACAACAAGCTGACATCTGTGCTTGGTTTTTAAGATGCATCATCGCATGTTTATTAAACTATTGCTCTATCATATTTATTAGTCTACGAAACAACTCCCAGCCCATACTTCCAAAAGTGGTTTATTAAAAACTAAGCCTTGAACATTAATACTCAAAAGCACCCTTGAGAATCAATAATAATGCTGCAGATAAAATGAAAGAGAATCAAAGCAGTAAGTCTTGGTGGGGGCTGCAGCTGCCTTTCAACACTTTCTCGTATGTTCAGGCAGCTGGAGTGGGGAAGAGGATCAAGGGTATGTGGGACTGGGTGCCGGGCTAGCTCCCCCAAACACCAGACTTCCTGTCTGAAATGTTGCTTTGGTAGCATGGAAGGGGGAGTGTCTTATGGCCATTCAGATCTATGCAATGGGCCAAAAAAGGCCAAGATCAGGCCCAGGGAGAGCCACTAGTTTCCTTAAGAATAAAACCTCTGCCCCTAACCAACAGCCCCATACTGATGCCCCATGCTGACCCAATCTGAGCATCCATCATGGATACATACTCTGTCCTGGGCCCTGAGTTGAGTCCTGCTCCTGCTCAAGAACAAGCCTCAAATCCAACCAGCCAGTCATCATAAGGGACCCAGCTGAGCCAGGGAGACTGGAGGAATGCAATCAACCCATGGGCGGGGATCCAGCATGTACACCCCAGGCCCTTCTAAGCCCAGAAGACCTGGCAGAAAGGTCTCTTCCAGCTTCCTCCCAAATCCCCATGCCTCTCCATGGGTGCCCACCTGCACCGCATTCAGGCAACAAGCAATGACATATGGCCAGTTCCACAAAGAAAGAAGAACAAGTTAGAAGATTCAGTGAGGAAACCACAGGATGCAGTGGGGACTCCAAACCATGCCCTGTGAAGAACAAAACAGTAGAAGATCCAGGGGCATTTGACGTCAGAAGAAATGAAAATACAGGGCTCACCAAAGGAGCCCAGATGACTCTGTAACTATAGGGTTCAGTTCCCAGCTCTGCGTGAGGATTTCCTTTAGGCAGCCATCACCAGAGGAAGGGGCCCACCCCGCTCAGCCCCTCCTATGGGGGAGAGCAAGGCCTGGGGTTCAACACTCACCTGCTGACTTCTTGGACATTGTTGGTGCGAGCAGCTTCCATCAGGGCAATATCTGAAGAAAGAAAGGGCACTGGTCACATCCCTGGCCAGAACCTACCCCTCAGGACAGCTTAGAGGGCCCAGCAAGACAGTGAAAGTAGAAGCACTTTGGAAACATGGGCTTTAACAAGAGAAACGATGCCAAGATACAGGCATGCCTCCGAAATACTGTGTGTTCAGGTCTGGACCACCACAATAAAGCAAGTGTTGCAACAAAGTGGGCTGTAATCTTTTTGCTGGTGGAGTGTCTTGCCTTCAATTTGTAAAACAAAACAAAACCCGCAACATCTGTGAAGCACAATAAAGTGAGTGCAAATAAAAGAGGTAAGGAGAAGGCCCACATGTTAACAACTTGTCTTCCACATCTTTCTACTATAGAGCCCAAACTCGTAGCTCATCTCATCACACAGGGGATCCCAGTAAAGTGCCAACACCAAGTGTTGCCAATGGTAACCGCTCACTGCACGGATCCCTTCCGTCTTCATTAGCTATAAAGCTCTATCACAGGTGGCAAACACAAGGCCCGTGGGCTGAATCACCTTGTTTTATCTGCCCTGGCACCCTGTTTCTGCTCGGCGCCAGCGCCGAGCTCCTTGCCCCTAGTTAAGGAGTAGTTACATTTACACAGTCCTAAAATCACACTCAGCCCTTTCAAGGCAACCGCGAGGCTGATGTGGCCCCCAGTGAAAATGAGTCTGACGGCACTGAGATCCGTTTTAAATGACTATTGTTATTAGCCATTCCCCGACCTTGCCCCACTTTCTCTCCCAACTGGTTTCTCAGCCTAGTTTTGATGTCATAGGTCACAAGCCCAGAGGTAGGGACAGGACAGGGAGGGACAGGCTAAAGGGGGTGTGGGCACTTCTGAGAGTAGAGAGTGCATCGACCAGGAGTCAGGAGACCTGGCTCCAACACACACTGCTCCTGGTTCCCCCTGTGCCATGGCAGCCCCTTCCTCTCTCACCCCAGCTTCCCTGACTGGGAAGTAGAGGCGATAATCCTCGCCCCACCAAGCCTCACAAGGATGCTGAGGAAATGAAATGATGATTGGTAAATCTGCAAACTCCCTGATGCCAAGCCCAGCAAAGGGAGACCAAAAGCATAGGGTTCTGATTCTTAGGAATTACCTAGCATGGTGCTGGCACCACCTTGTGGCCACATAGAAAAACCGACTCAAAAAAAGTCCCAGCAGCACAACTTTCTTCAGAGTTAATACCGAGCATGGGGGAGAACTCTGAGCGCAGCCTGGGTCTGAGCTCCAATGTTGAACACTGGACGGACTTACACCCAGTGCTGCCTTAGGGAGTTCTCAGTCCAGCCAAGAGAGTCACCCAGTAAAACAGGAGGCAGCTTTGGAGGAGGGTTGAAAGCAGGATCTAGAGATAGATCTAGGCTCCCATGCCAACTCTGCCACTTACCTGCTGTACCACCTGGCCAACTCACCTAACTTCCTGGGCCTCAGTTTCATCTGTACAATAAGGGTAAGATAACCACTTTATCAAGCCTATGCAATCCAGTTCTATGGTTCAGACAATAATGTTTCCACCCCACCTCCAAACCTAGACTACAGGGCCAGGTCTTTCCTGGTTATCTTCCCTAAGCACATACCCAGGCAGCCCCCCGCTGGAAGGGAAACAAGCCTTCCTCAGAGGTGGCTATAGCCACTCCTCCCTCACTCTGCTGAAAGAAGTGGCTTCTGCAAGGTCACAGAGGAAGAGAAAAATGAGCTGAGATTGAACCTGGGTCTCCTGGTTCCTAAACTGTACAGTTTCTACCACACAGCACCAAGGGTCTGAGTTTACAACTCTGAGTCAGGGAAAAGGGTAGCTAGCAAGTCAGAAGGGTTGGAAATGGTCATGGTCTTGGTCATTATCTATTTTGGTAAATAAAACTTTGGTCTCCTTGCTGGGGCTCGCATGCCACAAAGTCCAGTCCAGAGCCCCAAAGAACCTCTAAAAGGCAAAATCTTGGACACCTCTTCCTAATACTTCTAAACATACTGGCCTCAGGACATTTCCTGAGCTCATGGCTCTCCGATGCCTCCAGGAGAAATTCCAAACCGTCCTGCCGGACATGCAGGCCCCAACTCCATTTGCTCTCACCTCATCCCACAGACCCCCTGATCTCCAGCCAAGGTGACCATTCTACTAGATCCTGCACACACCACGCTGATCTGTGACTCCCATACCTTTGTTCCCAGAAGCCTTCGCATGGAATACAATCCAACTCAAGACACACTTACTGAGCACCTACTAAGTTCCAAGACTATGGTGGACAATGTGAAGCTATTTTAAAAAGGAGCTGTTATCAATCTGAAAAGAAACAAAGAAATAAGATGTATTCCCTGCTCTCATGGATGTCATAGTGAGGCCTTTTCATTTCTTGCCTCAGCCTTCAGAAGGCAAATTCAAATTCCCCATCCTCCAGGGGTCTCCAATCTTCAAGCACAACTTTCCTGACCCTGTTGACCCTGTAACCCCCAAATACACAGAGTCACACCACTCACCAGACCCACAGGCCTCACTGCCTAACACCGTCTTCTTAACTAACTTTGTGTTGAGTTAGGAGTTCCACACCTAGCCCAAAAGTAGGTACACAGGGGGTATCCAAAAATGCCGAAAGTTATAGCATCATAGAATGCCTAAGCTACAAGAGCCCTTAGAGATCTATTTCAACATCCTCATTTGTAGATGAGGAAACAGGGCCAGTGAGGAGCAGCCAGGGTCTAAAGTCACAACGGGAGTTAGAGGTAGAACTAAAACAAGGTCCCAGTTGTCCTTATCCCCAGTCCAAGGCCCTTCCTTCACAGGTGCTGAATAAGCAAATTTCAAGGCAGCCCCCCAGCTCCCCCATTCCTGCCCCTTGCTCCAAAGTCTCAGAGCTGGGAATGTATGGAATCTATGAACACCATGCCTGTCTTCCTGAGGAACTAAGAACCTGAGTGGTTGGACTCATGATGGCGATTAGACTGGCTCTCTGCCTGCTCTCCCAGTCCCTGCTTAGCAACATGCCCCCAGGTGAGGGGCCAACCAGGGTTGCCAGCCTCCATGGTTGCTTTTGGGTCTCTATGAGCCAACTTCCTAGTCTTCCTTCTCCTGCTAACTGCCCCACATGGCAAGATCAACTCATGCCTGAGGCCAGGCACGGCAAAACCCTGGGAGTCTGACGGGCAGACCCAGGCTGCTGAACTCCAAGAAAGTCAAAACAATAGCACTGTAAGACAACTGAGAAATCATCTTTCACCGTGTTAAGTGATGAAACTGAAGCCAGAGAGGAGCAAAGGGGGAGGAGCAGTGAGGCTGGCATTGAAACCAAGTCTTCTTCCTTTCTTAGGCCACCTTAGGGGATAAGCTCTAAACCATGTAGCAGTTGTCCTCAGAATACACACAGTCTCCTGGAGACCTCTTAAACAGGAATTGGACCAGGCAGAATTTTAGAGCTTAAAGGACCTTGCTGTAATTTTAGATGTTTAGTACCATGCTCCCGTTGTACAGCTGGACAAAGTGATGCCCAAAGATGGGAGGCTGCAGTATTAGGCACTGAACTCTCCAGTGCAAACCCTATCCCCGTGATGATGTCTGGGTCCCTCTAAGTCTGAAACTCTGCTGTTCTAAATCTATAAGCAACTCCCACACCCAAAGAGAATCAGGACACTCCTCCCGCCTCTCCCTTCCTCGAACCCAGGCTGTCCCAATAATCACCCTTGCTGGACGGGCTCTTGCTGTAACAGTGAACCACCAGCGCCGTGGCCAGGGCCCACATGCCCAGTCCAACTCTGTTGGGGAGCTCATTCCAGCAGTCGTGTCCAGAGAGAGTTTCTTCGGAGCTAGGAAGGCGTCCCCTTGCGGCGGCGGCGGCGGCTGCGAGGCACTGGGTCTCGGGACGTCTTCCCTGGCGCCCCCCGGTGGCTGCCCCTCTGCGCGTGAGCAAAGCCAGCGACATTCCAGGACGCCCCCCGATGGCCGCTCTCAGCCACTGGGGCTCCCCGCAGCCCTCGGTGGTCACACTCCCGCCAGAGGGACTTCGATGGCTCCGAAGTGATGGAGACCTAAGCAGCTGGAGCCCCCGCACCAGCGCTGTTCTCTTCAATACCAGGGACCCCAGCATCGTGACAGCTGCTTCGATAACCCCCTGGTGGCAGCCCCTGTGCTGGCCACGTCCAACATGGCTGCCGCGGCGCGTTCGAAGACGCCGCGAACGCCGTGGAGTTACGCACTACCTCACGGGAGTGGTAGTCCACAGCTCCAGAGCTCCCCGCAGCTGGAGGATGAATAAACTATAATTCCCAGAAAGCTGTGGAACGCGTGTCACAATGACTATCGATTTACAGGGGCCCCGGGGCATGTTGGGAAATGGAGTTCGGATGGGGGGTGTGGCGACTAAGATGCGGGTAGCCGAGGACGGCTCCAACACGCGCTCGGTTTAAATAGGGATCTTCGGCAGAGGCCTGTTAGGAAACGTGTGCTTTTTTCTTTCAGTATATTTTTCTTTTCAGCCTGAGACAGCTTTTCAAAAAGATGTTTGGGGTAATCGGGCCACCTGAAATAAGAATTCTTTCTATTTTCATACCTTCCTTTTGGTTGAAAAGCTGATACCTTGTCTTGCTTTCACACTCGTTTTATTTTCAAAGGACTTTCATGTGGACCATTTATTTCATCTTGTCCTCATGGCGGCAGCGTGTGGAAAACTGGACAAGGATTATTATTCTAGTCTACAGGGAAGGGAATTTAGGCTCAAAAAAAGTGAAGTGATTTGTCAATAAATCAAATAAAGCTCAAGTCTTCTGACTCCGAGCCCATCCTCTCCATAAACACCTGCAACCCATCCCGGCCCCTTTTCCAGACTGAACTCACAAGCAGACAAGAGGAAGCTCTTCATGCCAGTGCTGTCTCTTTCTCCTGCACTCCTGTAGGTCTCCGTTCAAACTTCCCATGATCAGAACCTTCCCTGACGATTCTATCTAAAATAGCAATCCCCCCTTCTCCTATCCTTTTTATCCTGCTTAGTTTTTCTTCACAGCACTTACCAGCTGACACACTAAATAAGTGTTTTATTGTCTTTCTCCAGTAAAACGTGACCCTCATGAGACAGAAACTTTGTTTTTTCACTTATATGTCACTAGCACCCAGAACAATGACCGGAACGAAAAGGTATTCCATATCCTGTCAGTGAATGGATTACTCTCACCTTATTAGTGTGAAAGAATGAATATGAGGTTTAGAGTGTAAGCAGTCCTGGATTTCAGTTTTGCCTCTTGGATTCGCTACATGTGTGATCTTGGACAAATTTCTTTACCTGATTGTTAATTTCCTCATCACCAGACAATTGCTTGTATTAAATGAGATAGACCTGTGTTAAATGAGATACTATGTAGACCAGGGGTGTCAAACTCATTTTCACCACGGGCCACATCAGCCTCATGGTGGCCTTCAAAGGGCCGAATGTAATTTCAGGACTGCATAAAAGTAACTACTCCTTAATTGTTAAGGAGTTGAAATTACATTCGGCCCTTTGAAGGCCACCGCAAGGCTGATGTGGCCCCCGGTGAAAATGAGTTTGATATTGTAGATCGTCACCATCCTGCCTCACAGTAGGTCTTCAAGAAATTGTGTCTGCCATATTTCCTACTCTAAACTTCTTAAGGGCAGCGATAGAGTTTCTCATTTCTTCATCCTTTTGAAAGGCTCTCAGCAAATAGCTATTGAATACGAGTAAATGAATGTATATTTTAAAATTACTCAATAGCCAAAGCACTTTGACCTTCTTATTTTAAGAGATTACCAGGATATCCTGTCTTGTTAACCACTCAATTCACTATAGCGGCTTCACCCTCCCTATATTCTTAGAATAGTTCTGCCTCCCAGTTTAGGGTGGGTCAAGACAGAGTGCCTCTGAACATTTAGGTAAACGTCACCAGTAATAAGCAGAGTTCAAACCCTGTTGCTGTAGACACATTTCCAGGGTCCTTCAGTTTACTTAGCACTGAGTAATTTTCAAAGTATGTACCCATTGATTCTCTCATTTGATTTTCCCAAATAACATCCATTAGGGGTGCAAAGCAGGGATGAATCACTATCAGCATTTGGTAGTTAGTACTGAGAGGTTAAATGATCGTGTCTGACTGAGTGAGAAGTAGTGGGGGAGCCTGGGATTATCCATTAGAATCAACCAGGACTTACAATGGATTCTAGATCTTCAATAACCAATTCAAAACCTCCTAGGTCACACTGCTAACATTTTAAAAAAATCTTCAACTCAGGATGACTTCCTTTTGATCTACTTAGAAAGTAGGGATTTATATCAGATCCAGTTTCCCTAACTTGGTCTTGAGTTTCTAGCTCTTGGGTTATGGGACAGAGAACTCCAGCTTCACTTGGTTTATAATGAGGTGACTAGGAGGTGTTGTGGTTTTAGAAGTGAAGGGTCAATGAGTGTGGTTTCGGTTTCGGTGGTTACCTGCCTCCCCGCTAGAGTTAGAGGCCATCCTATAGGGTTCTGAAGAAAACACTTCCTGGAAAAACAACAACAAAAAAAATGCCACACATTTTTGCTTTAAGGTATTATTTATTTAGTTTTGGAGAAAGGGGGAGGGAGGGAGAAGGAAAGGGAGAAAAACATTGATGTGAGAGAGAAACATCAACCGAGCCACACTAGTCAGGGGCAATAACACCCATTTTTCAATGAATAAGTAAGTCATAGATAATGAGAGCTGGTTTTTCTTTGTTGGAGAAAGAAGGTATAAATACAGAAAGAGAATGCTAGAATGAACCTGTGATATTGGATTGGAATTGGGAGTATCAGTATAAACTTATGATTTTAAAATACATATACAGATAGATCAATACATAAATATAGATATGTAAGTGTACATATGGTTTAGGATAGTCTATATATTGTCTATCTTGTCAAAGAACACAGGTGCCAATCTGAAGGAGTATCTCATGACTGAAGCTGGAACAATTAAGCAAAACACGATGGTATGGGGTTTTTACCCATAGAGTAAAACAAATACCCATGAGGTCTTACTGATATAAATAGTCAAATAAATAAATAGATAAATGGGGGAGGAGCAGAGAAAGAGATAGCTCTTTCTGACAGTGGAAATTCAATTAATAAATGTACAAGGAAGAGGGAAATAGAGATCACCATTAGGCAAGTACCACAGCAATAAATATTTCAGTCAAGATCCACAGATGATCCGAACATTTGGTAAAATGTCGGTAAAATGTGAGGAGAAACAGGATTTGTACAGTCTCAAGGCATCTCTTGGAAGATACTTATCAACTGCAGAAACTTTACAGTGGAGAAGCCAGGCACACACCAACTTAACCAAGTGATCAAGGTAAAGGCCACCAGTAATAGGAGATGCAGACATCATGAATCCCTTCATCCATTCTGATGAACCCTCATGAGTCAAAGATCTTTTTAAATATATTTAGCATTGTACCTAGGGGTTAATGCATAGAGTATGAAAACCTAGAGTTCACTTGCTGTGGATTCCACTGGATATTGCCATACTACTATCTCCATACCCACTGTCCCATACAGATGAATGGACTTGTGATTAATATCAGCAGCTAAAATGTATATGTTTCAGCCACTGTGCCACATAACCTACCTGCATCTATTATTTACGTAGATGCTCAGAGAAGTTTCCCTCAGGTGCTATTCCTGGGTGTTTTTTTGTGTGTGATCTCTCTAGCCAATAAAGATAACAATGCTAGCATGTAAACACATCTGGGAAATCTTGGAGGAACTTACCTAAGCACTTTACAAAAACAGAAGGAGTTAGTAGCTACTGAACACTGAGTATTTATTCTTAGTCATTTATATGAACAAGATCACTTAATCCCTATATTAACCCATGAGTTAGATACTTTAGAATATTTCCAACTTTGTCAGACTCAGAACCCTAACTATTACCTATAGGGAAACTATCCACTTGGCCTGGCGAATGTAGCCCAGTCCCTGATTCGGAAAACCAGCAGGGAGTGAGTTGGCACACAGGAATGGAGCCCACAGATTGGTTTCCCTGTAGGGAATCAGGTCTTCATTGTACCTAGGCTGCTTTGAGGCTTGCTTTTTGCTAAAACTCCCTCACCCTGAATTGAGGCAGCAAATGTTTACTGCATATCTTTAAAGTATCTTCCTAAAGTCTGTGCTAAACCTCCCAAGTATGGAATGTGACCAGTTCAACCACTTTTCCCCCTGTATCTGCAACATGCTTTTCTTTGAAGTAATTAGCTATAGGGAACCAATCTCCTTGGCAAATGTAGCTCAGCTCTGTCTGAAAGCAGACAGGTGCATGTCGGCACACAGGAGTCAAACCCACGGATCAGTTCTCCAGTGGGGAATCAGGCCTGCATTGCACCTAGGCTGCTTTGAAGCTTGCTTTTGCTAAAACTCCCTCACCCTGAACTGAGGCAGCAAATGTTTACTGTAATCTGTGCTAAACCTCCCAAATATGGAGTGTAACCAGTTCAGCCACTTTTCCCCTTGCATCTGCAACATTCTTCTCTTTGAAGTAGTTAGCAACATTTTTTCCTTTGTTATCTGTAAAAGGTAACCACCTAAAGGAACCTGCACATAGTAAATGAGGGCCATCCCCCATGTAATGTACCTAGAGTATCAATAAAAGCCTGTCCAGGCAGTGGTCGGGGCCCTCTCTCTCACTCAGAGAGCGACCATGCTGTCCCTTTTTCTCCACAGGACTTCTGCAGTCCCTGTGAGTTTGTTTGTCATTCGCCACAACACATGGACCACGTGGGCCGGAGTCCGCACTAATTATCCATGAACACAGTTTGCTTTCTGAGGAAGGAAATGTGTGTGTGTGTGTTGTGTCAGCGTGTGTTGGGGTATGTGTAGAAGATCTTCTGCATTATTTTTTCTCAAATACCTTGCACACTTTCTTGTATAACAAATAGAAGATAGTGAATATAGTTTAATCTTTTCCTGACGATCAAGGTTATTGCTATTGCAACAGATATTTTTTGTACCGCGGTATCAATGTAGAAGTCTTACGCTCTAATCCAAACTATGCTCAGAAAATATTTTGCTAAATAAATCTCTTATATCAACTTCTTTTCTCGTCATCTGTTTCTTCCCACTGAATCAAAGTATAGCATGCGGCCTCTGGGCAGAGTAACATGGCTACTTTTCACACTAAGAGTAAGAATTTCACTTATGATAAATCTGTCACTTATCACATAAGTGAGGAAAAGATGAATTATTTAGTAAATGGTGTTGGGGCAACTGGGTGGCCAGGGGGAAAAAAGAAATTGGATTTATACTTTATCCCTACAACCATAATAATTCTTACTAAATCAAAAGATTTAAATGTGAAAAAAAAGAGACCAGAAAAATGATAGAAAAAAAATAAATCTTAAGAATATGTGAAGGAGGGAAATTCCTAGATGTGACACAACTCTCAGAACCCACAAAAGAAAAGACTAATATATTTGGTTCTACATAAAACAACTCTGATTGGAAAATAGCATAAACAATTAAACGTACAATCAACTATCTGGGAAAAAATATATCTGAAGCACAGTGGGGGAGGGCAGTAATACAGAGACTGCCTACAAAACATGAAAAACACCTACAATGCAGAAGGTAAATGGATGAAGGCAATGCCTTTGTGCACAGTCCAGAATGGGGCTCCCAAGGGACGGATTAGAAGTGGCCCCCATGAAGTACGCATGGCTAGGAGAGCTGCATGCAACCAGACTTCAGCTTCCACTTTCAGAAACCGCTCCAAACTTAGCAGCCCCAAGCAAAGGACTTGGCCAAAGAACACACAAGAAAAAAAAATTAACATATGCAAATATTTTCAACAGCTCCTATGATAAGAACTGCAGAGGCCCTGACTGGGTAGCTCATTTGGTTAGAGCTTTGTCCTGATACGCCAAGGTTTCGGGTTCAGTCTCGGTCACGGCACATACAAGAAGCAACCAATGAATGCACAGATGGGTGGAACACCAAATCGCTGTTTCTCTCTCTTTCTGTCTCTCTCTCAAATCAACCAGCAAAAAAAGAAATGCACAAGTTAAAACTGTAATGATCCACATCTTGCACAATATACAATAATGATCTCAAAATGGAGTATAAACCTAAATGTAAAACCTAAAATTCTAGGAGAAAATTTTTGTGACATTGAGTAAGGCCAAGATACAACACCAAAAACATAACCCATTAAAAAAAATAAATTGTACTTCATCAAAATTAAGGACTTTTGCTCCTCAAAAGCCACTGTTAATAGAAGGAACAGACAAGCCACCGAAGGGCTCACTCTGAGGTGTTTCAGGCAGTACACATGCACTGTACCACATGCAGCCATTGGTGCCATTTCAACACATGTGTGTACGTATATTTGTGGTTATGTGTACTTCAGATATCTCCGAAAGGATGATAAAAACAGTTGTCCTTGGGGTGCACACAATGGGACTGCGAGCTGAGGGGAGGAAGTAGGGAGAAGGGGGTTTTTCTTTTCCCTGGACACAATTTTGAATTTTGTATCATGTGCATATGTTGCCTATTCAATTAAATCAACCAATCTCTATAATTTCTTCATCAAATTCACTTTAAACTGATTTGTGGCATCAGAGAGTGGGAGTCATTTTAATCTCCAACCACTGTATTACTTTTTCTCACGTAGAAACACTGACATCTTGTGGACTTCCAAGATAATGCTGCTACTTGAAAAATTTATTTTCTAATTACAGTTGACATATAGCACTGCATTCGTTTCAGGTGCACACCACAGTGGTTAGACATTTGTACACCTCTGTGAGTGATCGCCCGATAAGTCTGGTGTTCATCTGATACCACACACAGTCATTACAATGTGATTGACTATATATTTTCTCTGTGGTACAGACACTTTGGAAAACAGTTTGGCAGTTTCTTATAAATTTAAGACTTAGCAGTTCCACTCCTAAAAGAATGAAAAGTTAGCCCTGACCGGCATGGCTCAATGGGTTGGATGTAGTCCCACAAACTGAAAGGTTAGATGTTCAATTCCCTGTCGGGGCACATGCCTGGGTTACGGACCAGGTCCCTGGTTGGGGCCATGTGAGAGGCAATCAATCAATATTTCTCTTGCACATTGATGTTTCTCTGCCTCACTTTCTCCCAACTTCCCCTCTCTCTAATAATTAATTAATTAATTAAACTCTTAAAAAAAAAGAATGAAAAGTTACCTTCCCCCACACACACACACACAAATACCCTTTACATGAATGTTAATAATGGCTCTGAAAACATTACTGAACTGGCAGGACCGATGGACCCTAATTATCTAATGAGCCAGAGTAGGTGCCACAAAATGAGGACAGTGAGACTCTCTGGAATACTGAGATTTAATGGTGTCTCTCGATGCTTCCATGCCTGGTAATACATGTGAGTGAGCAATTCCAGCAACCAGCACCTGACAGGGGCAAGGCAACCAAGAGTTCACACCCATGAAGAATGAAGGTCTGAGTTGTCCTACCAGGCAGGCAAACTAGATTAGGTGAAATCCTAGAGTGGGGGATGGAGGAGAAAGACAATACCAATGACCATTTTAGGACTACTGGCAACAATTGGAATTGTAGCTTCTTTTTTTTTTAATAGTCTTGGTCTATTAAATCTTTTATAGAGGTTGCATCTTTAACAGGATGAGTTTAATGTGGATGCAAGGGGAGCTCAGTGGTGCAAGGACTGAGGGTACTAGAGCCTATGGTGCCTGGTGTCACATCTCCTTAAATGAACTCTGATTTTAGCTGTCACTGTGGTTGACAGTTCTTTGTGACTGCAAAGTCCTCTTGTGATGACAGCATCCCACCTCAAGCAGGAACCTGCTTACCTTATCACTTAATATTTGGGGTTTTGCTATTTAAATTCTGCCACATCTCAGTGGCAAAGATTTGCTTTTCGAATGGACACTTCCCTGAAGAAAGGGCCATAGTTTTACTTCAAACCACCAGGGGTCTGCACTACAATTCTCCTATTGGGGTTTGTGCCAGAGGCTTCCCGAACAATCTCAATTGCTGTAGACACTTCTCTTAGCATTGAGTCTGCTGAACTCAAGACCTTAGCAGCATGGACACATGAACAACTTCGACCCATTGCACAGCTTTTTCTGACCTTGGGCCCCACTCAGAACTACAGTCTTGGAACCACTTGGTAAATGGGTTTCATCAACATGCTTCAATGTAGTATATGTTAAAGTCCAAACGGGCCCACCAAGTTCCAATGTCGTATATGTATGTCCCAAGTCCAAACAGGCCCACCAACTTCTGTGACTCTTTATTTGTGGTGTTCATTGCAAGATGAAGCAAACTGACTCTCATTTTAAAAGCTATATTTCAACATGCCCTAGACAATTGGAGACCAGGAAACTCCATCTATGTCTCTGGTTCCTGAATGTTCACGGGGTTTATTTCCCATCCATTGGAATGCACGTGCTTGCCAAGGTATCTAGGATGCTTGCTCCTTCCTGCTCAGGAGATTCAGTTGGCATAATGTCATCAGTGTAATGGTCCAGCATGATGTTCTGTGGGCTATCAAAATGATCAAGACCCCCTCTGGCTGTACTACACCAGAGAGCAGGAAGTTGACGTGGCCCTGAGGAAAAATAGTGTGTAGTACAGCTGCCATGCCACACAAAGACAGACTGCTTTGGGGCTGAAAAGAAAACATTTTCTGGATGTCAGGGGCCATGTTGATTTGCTCCAATAACCACACCACATCCAGTTGCAGCTGTAATTGAATTCAGTACCTGATTACATTTCTAATAATCTATAGTCATTCTCCAATATCCACTAAGCTTTTGCATCTGCCAAAAGGACAAAATTAAATGGGGCTGAGTGTTCTTGAAGATGGTGGTGAGGTAGGTAGAGTGGAGCCCAGTTCTTCCTGTGCCCAACTGGAACACCTAGCTGATCTTCTGAGGAACAGAGTGAATAGCCAACAGAATCCCAGCTTATATGAAGTTTGGAGGCAAAAAATTGCAAAGGACATTGAAAAATAGAAGATGAGGAGATTGCGCTGGGATGGTAAGGTCCCTGGGATCTGCACGGGGACCAAGGCTGCTGCGGCCCACCTGGCACCTGCCACAGGATATGGGAAGGAGAGTTACAGCACCAGCTCCCTCCCCTACCAGAGCAGGGAGGGCAGCCCAGCACCAGGAGGGACCTGGATGCTGGAAGTCACTGGGGGGGAATAGATGAAGTAGGAGACACAGAGGTGGTACACATCCGCTGGGACTGTGGACACTGGTACCAGAGAAATTGAGGTGCCGGGCATCACCTGGAGAAGGAAGGCGATAGTCTCCAGACTAGTTGGAAAGTTGGGCTGTGTGAAAAGCCCTGTGCCTGTTAAGAAGGTGGGCAGCTGCCTGGGAGTGATATCAGCTGTGCACCCCAGAGACTGAGTGGCTAAGTAGAACCACGCGCCCCACTTGTCTCCGGCTCTGTACCCAAGATTGACTCATGCTGTGAGCAGCTGAGTGGCTGATTTGAGCCTGACAGTTCACAGAGGACCTGGGCCAGAGGCCAGGAAACTGAATATTGAGACCCAGACCTGATCCCCATCCTCTCAAAACCATAGGAAGGGAGAAAAGCAAAGCCTAGCCCCTCTCTTCCTGTGTCATCTAGGAAGACCAGCAGACCTCGCTGAACAGGTTTAAAGTCAGCAGGAGGCTTATTATTTTTTTCCTTTCTCTTTTTTTCCTTTTCTTTTCTTCCCCCAAGTGAGACAGTAAGACGTGGCGTTAGGAAGGGTCCAGAGACAGTTTGAAAGGGGGAGCACAAGGCTAACCCCCCAAACAGAAAATGAGACAAATGTCACTTTGCTATTCCATAGAGCTGGCATTTTATCATTTATTATGTGTATTATTATTATCTTTTCATTATTTTTACCACTTTTATTTTATGAGTATTTTTTATATTTCTCTTCCTTATGTTTAGTTTTCCTTGTTTTATTTTTCTGTAATTGCATTCTTTGACTAGTTTTCTTTATTCTCTCTGTATTGTATTTTAATTTTCCTTCTTTCACTTCACCCACGTTCCAATAACACACACTCTTAAGTGGGTACTTTCTATTCTGGTTATCCAAATCATATATTTCTTGTCATATTATTGTTGCTCCAGTACTATTATAAATAATTGATGTTCCATACAGTTGTACATACTACACAGTAATCACCCTCCCTGATCTTAGTCCACTTCACTTCAATTCTGAGCATTATTATTGTTGTGGTTAACTCTATTCTCTCTCACACTACGCCTACTTTCTATCCTTTACTCTCACTACATCTCATCATCTAACCTTGCACAAGTGCTCTGTTTTCTGGATTCAGCTCACAACCATCCTCCCCTCTAACAAGAGTCTTGTCTCTCTCACCTTTTATAAAAAGTGGCTAATTAGGTGAAATATCACTGTTAACGCTATACTTATCCAAAGAATCTCCTATCTCTTCTCTACTTGCGGGTACTTTAAATCCCATAAAATATTCTCCCACTGTCTTAATGCATTTTGCCTACCCCCTTAATCCATTTTGTTGTAATCACATACAAGAATAGGTGGGAGCTATGAACATCAGTATACATGCTGGAGGAGAAAAACCACCAACAAGGGAACCACCAAAATGTAAAAACTCAAGTACAACAAGAGAACCCACACAGAAGAAAGAACAAACCTAGGGTGTCCAGACAAGGAGATCAGAGACCACACTACTGAACCTCATAGAATTCCTGCCATAGAAGTTCACCCTACAAAGACAGCTAGCAAAGCGAAACATCAGGAAGCACAGAAACAAACAAAAAGAGTCACCTAAAAAGGGGAGACAAAAAAAGAACATGCAATCAAAAGGAGTGGAAGACTCCTCATTAAAAGAGCTAAATGAAATGGAGGTAACTAAAGTATCAGATATAGAATTCAAAATAATGGTTGTAAAGATGCTCAAGGAGCTCACAGACAACTACAAGGAACTGAGTGAGAACTACGACAGCATGAAAAAGGAAATTGAAACTATAAACAAAAAGCAGGAAGAAATGAACAATAAAATCTCAGAAATAAAAAAAGACATTAGGAATTACAAGCAGGCTGGATGAAACAGAGGATTGAATCAGTGAGCTGGAGGACAAGGTGGAAAAAAGCCACCCAGACAGAGCAAGAAAGAATGAACAGGTGATAAGGGAGCTGCAAGACAACATGAAATGTAATAATATCCACATAATAGGGAGACCAGAAGGAGAAGGAGAAGGAGAAGAGCAAGGGATAGAAAATCTGTTTAAAAAAGTAATGATGGAAAACTTCCCTAATTTGATGCAAGAAAAAGTCATCACAAATCCAGAAAACACAGAGTCCCAATCAAGAAGAACCTGAAGAGGCCCACTTCAAGACACATCATAATTAAAATGGCAAAATTCCAAGACAAAGAGAGAATCTTAAAGGCAGCAAGGGAGAAACAGGAAGTAACATACAAGGGAGCCCCAATAAGGCTAGCAGCTGACTTCTCAATGGAAATTCTCCAAGCCAGAAGAGAATGGCAAGAAATATTCCAAGTAATGAAAAGCAGAGACCTGCAACCAAGGCTTCTTTATCCAGCAAGGCTCTCAATTAAAATGGAAGGCCAAATAAGGAGCTTCCCAGACAAAAGAAGTCTAAGAGAATACACCTCCACCAAACCAGCTCTGCAAGAGATGCTAAAGGGACTGCTTTAAGAAAAGGAAGGAAAAGAATGAGAGAGAGGAACAAAGGTATGAAAAAATGGCAATCAATAAGTACCTATCAATAATAACCTTAAACGTAAATGGATTAAATGTTCCAATCAAAAGACATAGAATAGCTGAATGGATAAGAAAGCATGACCCACACACATGCTGCCTACAAGAGACCCACCTCAGAACAAAAGACCTACAAAGACTGAAAATGAAGGGCTGGAAACAAATTTTCCAAACAAATGGACAGGAAAAAAAAGCTGGGGTAGCAATACTCATATAATACTTCAAAAGAAGAGCCATATAAAGAGACCCAGAAGGTCACTTTGTAATACTCAAGGGAAGAATCCATCAAGAAGAAATAAACATTGTAAATATATATGCACCCAACATAGGAGCATCCAAATACATAAAGAAAATCTTGGAGGACTTCAAGAAAGATATTGACAGCAACACAATTATAGTAGGGGATTTCAACAATCCACTGTCAAAAATGGATAGATTTTCCAAACAAAATATCAAGATATTGTGGCATTGAACAATGCCCTAGATCAAATGAACTTAACTGATATATATATATATATCCTTTCATCCCAAAGAAGCATAATACACATCCTTTTCAAAGGCACATAGAACATTTTCAAAGATAGACCACATGACAGGACACAAAACAAGCCTCAACAAATTCAAGAA